>LAPY01000341.1:167945-183008 GCA_000970635.1 Eragrostis tef | reverse complement strand
TTTGGGCGGCGTCGGCGGGAGTGCTCGCCGTGCTCGTCGGCGCTAAGAGGCTCATACAAGATGGCGTCATCGATGACGACGGTGAGGAACAGCATGTCCATCATTTTATAATTATTATTCTGCCGACGCGGCATTAATCAGTTATGGCCCTCGTTGACGTGCACATGTCACTTGTTCGGGACTTTGGGTGCTGACTGAAAGGATGCTTCCTTCCCACTAGGTGGCACCCAGAAAACACAAGAGTCAACTGTGCACTCATGTTTTTCATTACTCTATTCAGCTATATGGCGTATAACTACGTAATAACTGCATAGAAGATTTCGTATCCTAGTTTAAATCCAGTTAACGTGCCGGATTGTGTTGCAGGTGCTCCGATCAAATTGGAGAACAACTCGTTCCAGCTTGCCGAGTCCATGACTCCCATGGACGCGACCTTCCTCGCCTGGAACAAGATGGGCAACCGCGACGCCGAGCGCCTGGTTTTCCACTACCTTACTAGCACTGCTTGGGCCGCCGTCGCCAAGGCGGACGTCCTCCTCTGCAACACCTTCGCCGACCTTGAGCTGGACATTTTCACCCAATATTCTCCTGCTACAATCCTTCCTATCGGCCCGCTTCGCATCTGGAATCGATCAACAACAGATGCACCGATTGGGCATTTTTGGCGCACGGAAGATGAGGCCGCCCTCTCTTTCCTTGATGCGCAGCCACAGGGCTCTGTTGTGTACGTTGCGTTTGGTAGCCTGACTGTCATGAGCTCCGAGCTGATTGAGCAGCTCGCTCTTGGGTTGGAGGTGTTTGGACACCCCTACTTATGGGTTATTAGGCCTGGACTGGCAGGCAAACTCCCAACCTCGTTCACGCATATAGTAGCAGCCAATGGGAGGGGTAAAGTGGTCAAGTGGGCACCGCAGGAGAAAGTGCTTGCACACCCCGCCGTTGGATGCTTTGTGACGCACTGTGGATGGAACTCGACTCTGGAAAGTATCTGTAACGGGGTGCCTATGCTTTGTTGGCCGTATTTCACTGATCAGTTCACAAACCAGACATATATTTGTGATATCTGGAAGGTAGGGCTGAGAGTGGCACCAACTGGCGGTGAAGAAACAGTGAACATGAAGATTATCAAAGAAAGGTTGGGAACGCTATTAGGTGACAAGGGCATCAAGGAAAGGTTGGAGAGGTTGAAGGACGTGGCAGAGAAGAGCATGAGCGGAGAAGGCCAGTCTTTGAAGAATCTCAATACCTTAATAGAATCATTAAGAAAATAATGAAGACGACCACAATATGAAAATTGTTAAGAATGTGAATTTGCATGGACTACCCAGCCCTTCAGAATGCTTGCACAATTTGTATGATTATCTTTGTATTTACATAGTATAACTGTTGAACATTTTTCCTTCCCTCCACTTGATATATATTGAGACTCTGAACTTAGGATCCCTATGGATGCTTTCTTTCAAAAAACAAATATAATGTGCATAAAATTCTTAATAATGCTCTCTTACCAAATGATCGATTGGTGCACGGATGCTCAAGGAGTAAGGTAGCGGAGCTGCAGAGGCTTAAATATCGTTGTTGACATGTTGTTGAACAAACGAACTAGATAAACATCGGTACATGAACTGAGAACGAGGCAAGGGAGATTACCTATTACGGTCAGCAAACTCACACACGACATGGCATCTAAAAAGAACTAGATGGATTCCCCGCGCGTTGCCACGGGAGTTTAGGGACAATTTTAGATGGCTTTTGAGTAAAAGAAGAAAGGGGAAAACTTTTTTTTGTAATAGAGCATGTCAACAAAGAATATGTACGAAATGAGAATATAACCGACATGGAATTGCTGACCGGAGAAGTTAGCAAAGGCAAATTACGATGAACTTCAGTGGATAAGGGAATCCACATAAATTTATTGCATAAATAAAGAACAATTAGTTGCAACAATTAAATGACATGACTTTGATTCCTATTCGTGGAGTCCTCTTCACATCAAAAGGCTTGTACATGTACGTTTTGTAGAAGATTAGTAAGCAACATGAGCTGTTACATTTTGTTGGATAAAAAAATCAAATGTAAAGCTTAAAGGGTCAAATTAAGAGAGCAGCAAATGAAACATTTTTTTTACATCCAAATCGACCATCAATCTAGATCTCTGCAATTTTGCATCAGCTCCGCATTTCACCTTCGAGTCTTGAGCACCCTGTAGCATTGTTTGGTGAATTAGTGGCTAACAATAGAACACTAAAGCAAAATAAGTTTGTAAATAATCTATTGATTAGTAGCACTGCAAATAAATATAATTAATAAAATATTGGAGGAGTTATCCTAACATGGAGCCACCTTTTCATGGTTTCATACATCAATGAAAAGAGCAATTACTGAATGGCTTTCGACTCTAGGTGGATCCCTCGCTCACTGTAAATTTTGTACCTCATTATAGGCTGACTGTAAATTCTTCGAATGATTCCAACCGCATCATGGCTTTGCTTGTAGTTGAAACGTCTTATGGCCTGGCCAAAATGCAGATTAGCCAGTGAGGAAAGTTTCGTGTAAAAATTACCTTGTTAGCAAAACATGCTATGCTGTGAAATAGAAAACGTACAAAAGAAAAGAAATGCTGTAGTAAACTAAGCAAAAGAAGCATGCAGCATCTATAAGAAGAAAATGAAACGATGATAGTGAGATGCATACAAAGAAAAATCCCAAGCCTAGGCACCGGCAGCAGAACAGCAAAGAAAGGTATATGGATGTGCATGTACGTGGAGGCCTCACGATTGCTTGGAACGTAAATCACTGGCTCATCAGCTAAGCAAGAATAAGGAACCCTGTCGTTGTTGGTGGTTGTACCCTTGCTACAAGGTAAGAAGCCAAGGTGGCCGGGCTGCTGCCTCATGAAAAAGGAGATATATATAGCATCTGGTCTACTGTGTAGTTAAAGAGGAAGAAGCTAGAAAGGAAAAGGAAGTGGAGGAGATGGAGCCATGGAGGCCATTTGGCCATGAACGCCAGCTTCTTTCAGTTTCTAGTAATCAATGCCGGCAAAAGAAAATGCTAATAAATAGTGAGAGAAGAGATTGGAGGGTGTCGATTTGGTGCCTCGTTAAGTTCTTCTAGAAATGACGGATCCATTGGTTAATGGGTATTTAGTGCTATTAATCTCTCTGGCCAATTGGTTGCACCATTGAAGCGGAAGTTTTTTGTAGCCTCTCTCCACTTACTATGAGTTCAATACAGAGACTGGCTGGAACAAAATTGGTAGCAAGGTGCGGAGAACAAATTAAGATTGGACGGAGGAGATGCATTGTCAATTATGATCCAACGGATAAAACTTTTCAGATGATGTGGCTCGCTGAGAGTTGAGAGAATTAGGAGTTAAGACACTTTTCAGATTAATTGACTCTGCGCTCCACTGGACAAGAATGCACGTAAAGGTGGCCGTGAATTTTTTTTATACATAAAAAACCAGACCTCCTTTTTTAATCTTGTTAGAATCTTGACAACCATACCTTTGTTCTTATAATTTTGTAGCTGTCTTGAGGAGTCACGCTTGGGTTCCTATGGCTTGGAGTACAAAAAGACTGCATTTGCCCTAGAATCTTGATAATAAACCATACATTTTTTCTTATAATCTTGTTAGCTGTCTTGAGGAGTCACGCTCGGGTTCCTATGGCTTGGAGTACAAAAAACTGCATTTGCCTCTTGCCTGGGCCTCGTCGACCACGAAGTTTGCTTTTTCACCATGTCCATGTGCCTCGCCTTGTTCTTGTTGTTAAATCACTAGATAATATCTGTAGATTAATAGTGATTGTTACCAACTACTAAAACACGATCTTATTTTCATTCTGCAAGGACGACAGTTCGTGATCGGACTCTGGTACTTGGTCAGGCACATGTTGCTTTGCTATAGTCTGGTTACACAGGGTTAACAAAGGGGCAATAAACATTTTGGAAAATCTATGAGAGTCTTCTCCCTTTAGCATTAAAATGAAAGCCCCCAAACGAAACTGGGTGCCTGCAGTGGTCAGACCGGATTTGTTCTCGCCACTTTCCTCCATCCCTTCCGTATTCGCGGCTGCCACAAGCACCTCAAGCACGACCGGGATCCTGTGCAGTTGCTCTTAAGCGGAGGTGTCTTGCTCTTAACTCATATACTCTCGTATATACAAGCTGAGAGGCTTAATAGAATAGTTTTATTCATTTATACATAATTTTATTCCCTCTTACGTATGTAGCCTTGTCAATAAATTGTGAGAGCTTGAGAGGGAGACAAAAGCTAACATGTGGATTCATAGACAAAGACTCCAGGCGAAAGAAGATAAATACAAGTGGAGAAGAGAGCTCGGGATTGGAAGGGCCCAAGAGGTAAGATTGATTTAGTAAGGGCCTGTTTGGTAGGGCTTAGAATTATACAACTTTTCACTGGATTCTGAGGCAAAATAACTCCTCTGGCTTATTTTGGATCATCTATCAAAACAGCTAATCCAGTCAGTCCATTTGGTAAAACAGCTTATCCTGATATTTTTTTGAAATGGATTATGCATGTCAAATGACTGCAATACTACTAAAATGAATTATGCATTTCAAATGACTGCACGAAATAAATTAAATATAAGTGGAGGACTACTAATAAGATCAAGTTCAAAATTATTTTTGAAAAATAAATAGTAAAATGAAGTCAGATGTGGTCTAGTTTTGAAGATCTCGTCGGAACAATCGCAACGGTGTAATCGGTTCGTAATTTAGACATTCGGTTTGTATTCTACGGACTTCTTAAACAAACATAAGTGTGTTGTTGTCTAGCAAGTTCATCACAATCCATCAAAAGCTACAAATAGCAGTTTCTTCTTACACGTTGAAATCCAGAATGGATTCTACCTTCTCTTGTCCAGAATCCGTTTTGACATAGCACCTGTTTGGCAGTTTTTTTAAGCAGCAGAAAGAAGTGGTAGTAGAATTCGTGCCAAACAGCCTCTAACATGTGAGGGTTTGAATCCTATGTGTAAGTTATATATTGTCATTTTCACACTGAAGGGCTAAACAGTTGAACAGAGCCTACTTCTGAAAGAAATGAGGGTAATAGTGAAAGGCATGTAACTTAGTGATTACAAAAGCCTCAATCCTGGATTTGACTCTTCTTGAGAGCGAAGTTTTTAGAATTTAACAGCGTTGTGCTTTCAGTAATTATCGACATGGTCGTCGACAGCGAGAGCGTCAGTGGTGTACTTCGTTAAGTTTGTGCTCTATAAAAGAGCATATCTCTCTCTCTCTTTTTGAAACTAAAGAGCATCCCTCTTACTAGCCTTCACTGTGTCACAGCAGGGTATTTCGAGTGTCTTGGAGCTCCACGTGTAGTTACGCATGAAAAATCCATGTCCCCTTCAGAAAAGGACAACTATCTAAATAAATTCAACATAAAAAGACATAAATGCAATTGCAAGGCGACACATCGGTGTAATCGATCAAGAAGATAAAGGTAGTTCGACAGAAACTTGGACGGCTCCATCACCTTGTTACTAAGAGTAATTCCAACAACTACAGCAATTTTCTTTTTAGAAAAGCTCCCCATGGAGTGTAAGAGGGCAATGGAGTGATGGATTCGCTTGTAGAGTACGTACCTTCTTTCAGGAAGTTTAGTTTTCAGGATTGACAGGTGGCCTGGCCTCGTTGAAAGATTAGGTTGTTTCTCTGTTTCTATATTTGCCAAAGTGGAAAGAAAGCATGCTGCGTTGCTTGTTTTGCCACTGCCATCGTTGAGAACAATAGACTGTCAGTTTTATTGTTTACACACATTTGTTTTTACGGTACTTTAGACTAATTCTGGACCGTCCATTTGCCTTAGATTAATGACCTATTACCTCCTAAGAGGTAAAAGATCATTTTTTTAATTTATATTTTGGGACGTTTATGTATGGTGGAGATTTTGTTCCAAATCTGTTCTGTTAGGATTTTCTTCCTGGAGAAAATGTAACGTGACATAAACGTGTCCATAATTGTAGGTGTAGTTAGATTCATGGAAAAAAAATGTAACGTGACATGAACGTGCTTGTGTTAGACACATGCACGATAGCCTCATCCGTCTGGTGTTAGAGAAACAGGGTGATATGAACATGCTTTTACATGTTCGAATGAATCCTGACTTCTCAATCGCTCGTCATCAGCTGCTAAGGCAGAACTTATACACACGATGGCGTCGCCGTGCCCACGGTGCACGTCGAACTCCGGCGACGGCGCGTGCGGCAGGCAGGTCTTGTTTTGCGTGAGGTACAGAATTGATGGCCTGTCAAGCTGTCAAGCGGGAGAATCGGAGGAGGCAGGCACGAGCGAAACAATCGGACGAGATTTCCTTCGTCTCCGAAAAAATAGGCACCGCTTAAGGTGGTGTTTGGATCCTCATTAGCTTCTAAGAATCTGGATTCTAGTAGTTTTTATAATCTGCCTTCTAAAAAAAACTGAGTAGAGGTGTTTGGATCTTGGATTCTTAAAATCTAGAAAACAATTCTTAAGTTAGTAAATGACCAGCATGTCCTTCCTATATTAGGGAAAACGGTGTCACAAGCTGTAATTATCCAAAAGCATTCAAGGATAGTGGGTCTTTTGGCAAATAAAATCACCTAAAAGCTAGGTTAGGCCAGATTTTTAAAATCTCATAATCTAGATTCTAGAATCTGGTACATAATTTGCCCTATTTAGACCCTTTGTAGCTTTTAAAATCTAGATTATTAAAATCTGGGTAGATCAAAACAGACCCTAATTCCTTCTCCCAATTTTAGTTTTTCATTATTTGTTCCATAGTTCAACGGCTCAGATCTTAGCTAAGCTTTTACCTCTTAGGAGGTCAAATGGATACCGTAACAGGGCTCTTTTATTTATAACAAAACTTAATACTTATATCTGCAATTGGTACGTATTTGTAGAAGTTGGCTCTCCATCATGCATTGCAAAACGTACGGGACATTTTCGTCACGAAGGGTCTTGATTAATTGCACCTCGTTTTTGTACATTGGGTGTAAGCAACAGTAATTCGTACTGAGGCGGCACTCCTATTTTGATAGGCATCCAAAACTCCAAGTAGTGCTGCCCTCGTACGACATTGCCTCGTACGAACCTGTTGCAGCTGGCTCAAGAATCATAAAAAAGGTCGAGTAGCTAATTAAGAATCTGTAGAACCTAATACGAGCTTGTTATCCAACACGACACAACGTTAGAAACAAGCAAAAGCAACCTGCATTATAATATTCCAATGCAATCCAGGAGTTCTCGAAGATCCATTATGACCAAGTTCAACGCCAAATCTGGAAGGACCTGGGCAAATTAACGTAAGTTAATTATTTCAAAGGCAATTACACGCATACGACCTGCTATATATTGTCCATATTTTTTTGGCTGCAAGGAGGTCCATATATTTAATGTTGTACGTTTCACACTCCACTCAACTGCTAGTAGCACATGAGATTTCTTGAACGTATTCATAATCTCCCCTAGCTAGCATATATACTTGTAGTTTGTTCCGTTATCATGACTGAAAGATCAAGCATATATAACGGCATGTGCATGGACAAAGAAATGAACAATCTAAGGAAATACGGATGTTGTTGCATCATAACACTACCACAGAATGGCTATATACACAAAATCTCACACGGATCCTTGTGAACTCTGCTTTATGATCCATGCATCGAGAAGCATTTCCTATGTAGTCTATTTACCATTTGTTGAGCCATCTTGGTGCCAGAACAAAAACAGTGACACAGATGAGATACTGTTGTTTGATATAGTGCGACATAATTATGACAATTTATAAAACATAAAAATAGACATTACACCACGATATAGATATAGTAACTTACTATCAGTCGCTAAATCTTTTACCGATCAATGGCGCGTTGCTAAAACAAGAATTACTAACCTATGTAGGCAACTTTCGCCGATTGATTAAGGGTCGGGAAAAGTTTACTTGTACCAATGGATGTGAGTCGGGAATTCTGTGCTATGGTGTAGTGAGATGCACATTGCAAAATTCATTAAATGTTTTATGCAAAGAAAAAATCATTAAATCATGGGCAGTGGTTTGGGATATTGGCATGATTGTGAACCAAAATACACCACCTTATACTTTAAAAAATTGATTTGCAGGAGTTTTGAAACTACTTACATGTCACTTTTTGTCCTAATTAGTAAGGCTTGCCTATAATATGTCAACGACCAAAACATTTTAACCAAGCTGTCACAATTGTATACAATCTGTTCCAGTTAAGGGTTGAATTGTACAATCTGTTCCTTTAGAATCTACCATGCAGTACGTTTTCTCAATCCACCATATTTTTTTAACGCAATGTTAGAATTCAGTAGTAATTTGACACCTAATCGTATTTCTAAACTCTGTCATGTCGTTGCTCGTATGATGGCCGAATAATCGGACTCTGGCCTGAGGGAGGCGCAATGTGTCCTTCATATTGCCCAATCTGATAAAGATGATGAGGAAGTTCCCTTCACACTTTGGCCTTATTACAAATTTGCCTGTCATAACCAATCGCAACTGACCAGCAGGCGGGCCTAGCCTACGTGCGTCACACTTCTCGCCATCGAAGCAACACGAGCTCACAGTTTTGATGTCCGACTCTCTCTCTCTCTCTCTCTCTCTCTCTCTCTCTCTCTCTCTCTCTCTCTCTCTCTCTCTCTCTCTCTCTCTCTCTCTCTCTCTCTCTCTCTCTCTCTCTCTCTCTCTCTCTCTCTCTCTCTCTCTCTCTCTCTCTCTCTCTCTCTCTCTCTCTCTCTCTCTCTCTCTCTCTCTCTCTCTCTCTCTCTCTCTCTCTCTCTCTCATGGCGATGGTAATGGGTGGGCAATGCAAGGTAGTAGGAGCATCGCTTATGATCTTGCTCCTCATCTCACTACCATGCAAAGCACAAACTGACGAGAGGCAGCTTTCCCGAGGGGTTCATCTTCGGCACAGCTGCTTCTGCGTATCAGGTTGGTCCGTCAGTTCATCCACGGTTGCATTGCCAGAGACTCTTTTCTATGTGAATTATTCACAAGGTTTTTCGCGTTAGACATCGGCCGTGAGTTTTATTTGTTATACAACAAGCTCAATGTTTTTCCAAAAGTGAAGTCTCATGTGCGGTTCAAAAGCATGCTATCATGGTTGTTAAAATCAGAAGCTTGCAGGAATAACAGATTCTTTTCTTGTCACGAGGTCTGTTTTCTTTTCCTTTTATTGTGTATTGGAACAAAGAACATTTATAGAACATGAGGAAAGGAGTAAAGGTTTTTAGCAGTGCTACACATATATAGTAGTAACTACGTATGTGGCGAACAAGTTACATCTTTTTGGTGGCGACTCTCTCTCTCTCTCTCTCTCCTCTAAATTCTGCAGGAGAAAAACAAAGAGTCAAAAGAAGGTCCATGATGGGTCTATACTCCATGCATATAGCTTGATTTATTATACGTTTCAGTTCTATTAACTACCGGTTGCAACATACGTCTAAGGTTAGAATTTTCCATAGGTCCATCTCTTAATGGACGCTAGACTTGGTAGTAGACGGATTCATGTGTGCTTTGTTGGGAGGACATCAACACAAGTCAGATTTATATAAGCAGTTTAGCAAATTTTATTTTTTTAATAGTAGTCATAATCAGTTTTGCTGGCTTTTTTGCAAATCATAATCATTTTTGCTAACACACATTCAATCAACCAACCTGACTGAGCTAACTGATCCTTTAAGTCTTCCCTCTAATGTGATTCAGAAGCCTCAAATGTCGAAATAACCTGGCTGCTATGTCTGAATATGACTTACGAGTTATGACTGACCCATCTGGACATAAAGTTGCTTGTTTCTTACAACAAATCGTTAGCAGTGAGCTATAAAGTAGCACAGCATCATGTGGGACTTGTGCGCACTGAATTCTGCTTACTTCAATTTGACATCTTGTTTTATATATTTCCTATAGTACGAGGGAGCTGTCAAGGATGATGGAAGAGGAACTACCATTTGGGACAAATTCGCGCACACATTTGGTAAATTAAAGTTTCTCTTCTACATGGTTAGCATATCACCTTTTCAGGTTTACCCAGATACATCTTCAGTTTAAATATGTACTCGTATATCCAATTTACCTGATCGAGAATACATGCATGGTCGGAACTGAGAACTTAGTTTGCACAGAATTGCCACGATCAACTAATTCGCCTGTAGTGTCTACTTCTCTGATTCTAAACCAATGATCTCTTTTATATCAACAGCATTAATATTTCAGCAGGTATACATTATTATATTACTTTTAATCCGCAACAGTATAACTTTTATTCATAAGTCCAACTGTCCAAGGGAGACATGAGACAAGATATGGATGAAACGTTAAGAAACATGTGCTAACTCTTCTAGTAAAAACTCATAATTCTGTAACTTAGCATTGTAAAGCAACACTACTTTACTTTTGCAGGAAAGATAATTGACTTCAGCAACGCTGATGTTGCAGTTGATCAGTACCATCGTTTTGAGGTGAAAATGACTATTTAGCACACAGAGCTTTGTACCAAATTATATAGACCGTTGACACATCTGAAATTCACTACTTGAGATAACTATTTCAGGAGGACATTCAGCTGATGGCAGACATGGGAATGGATGCGTACAGATTTTCAATTGCATGGTCCAGGATTTTTCCAAGTATGTGCTAATAATACGATTGCAATAATGTACAAGTGGACATACATGCTGACTGCCTTTACCATTCAGTGTGAATACTATGTAGTGGATTATTAGGTTAATGTAATCAGCACACTGATAGCGATTGCCTTACATTGTTCGTCAGATGGCACTGGTGAAGTAAATCAGGCAGGCATCGACCACTATAATAACCTAATTAATGCCCTGATAGCAAAAGGTGAAGACTGAAAGCACAAACACCCCCGATATCAAACATTCCCACACTGGAGCCAATATTTACGAACTAATTACTGAATCCAAATAATCTGCAAGATTACTGAAAGGATGAAAAATTGTTCTAGGGATAGAGCCATATGTAACATTGTACCACTGGGACCTCCCTCAAGCTCTGGAGGATACGTACAACGGATGGCTTAGTAAGCAGATAATGTGAGCCAACCTGTTTATTGACTTGAAGCTAGCAAGTTGCAATTTCACTTGTATTTAGATTGTTGCCTTATGACCATATTAAAAAATGGCTTGGATGCAGCAACGATTATGCAATATACGTGGAGACGTGTTTCAAGGCATTTGGGGACAGGGTGAAGCACTGGATCACCTTCAATGAGCCGCACACAGTCACTGTCCAGGGCTACGACAGCGGGCTGCACGCACCAGGGCGCTGCTCGGTGCTCCTTCATCTCTACTGCAAGCAAGGGAGCTCAGGCACTGAGCCCTATATTGTTGCTCACAACATCATCCTGGCTCATGCCACGGTTTCGAACATCTACAGGAAGAACTATAAGGTCAGCAACATGAATTGCGCCTCACTTTCAAATTTTAAAGCTGTTAGAAATTGAAGAATATATCCACAGGGTTTCTGCAAATATGTTTTTGCAGAATTGTATAATAGGGAAATAAATTGAAACCAAGTATCAGAGTTCAGTTTCAAAAAAAAAAGTATCAGAGTTCAGAACCTTTTATGCAGGCAAAGCAGAACGGACAGCTTGGGTTATCTTTTGACGTCATATGGTATGAGCCAATGTCAAACTCCACGGCAGATGTTGAAGCCGCCAAGAGGGCACAAGAATTCCAGTTAGGATGGTGAGTATCATAACTCAATAATATGGCATACATTGCCCCGAATTTTCTGGCACGAATTAAGTTGTTAAAAGCGAAATGATATATTCAGAATCCCATGTTTGTACTGAATCTTTTAGTAATTGCTGACATGGTTGATCTGTACTAAAGGTTTGCAGATCCTTTCTTCTTCAGTGACTACCCGGCAGTAATGATATCAAGGGTTGGGAACAGGCTGCCAAAGTTCACAGCCAAAGAGGCAGCTCTTGTGAAGGGGTCGTTGGACTTCATGGGGATCAATCACTATACCACATTCTACGCAAAGGATGAGGAATCCACTGTCATTGACAAATTGCTCAATAATACGTTGGCAGACACTGGGACCATTAGCATCCGTGAGTTAGCTCTTCTTTTTGTTCATGAAAAGGAGAACTGAAGAAACAAATTACCTATTTCTAGTTCTCCTTTTGTTGGGTGCATTGTCTGACTTTACAGATGTATAGCCTGATGTCTTCTTTTTTTCATTCAGCCTTCAGAAATGGGAAGCCAATTGGAGATAGGGTGAGTTCGGCTTCTAGCAACTCAATAGAACTGCAAAGACATAACAGAAAACATGGCTAGACGAGTACTATAAAGAGACTATACCATTTCTCTTGCGATGCATTTAACTACAAGGAGCTTGAAGAAATAAGCTATAACTGTAGGACTTCTAAACCTACTGCATATATGTCTGCTTATTACACCACGTTGTCCGCCTTGCAGGCCAACTCGATATGGCTATACATTGTGCCTGGCAGCATGAGGAGCCTAATGAACTACGTCAAGGACAGATACAACACACCACGAGTCTACATCACAGAAAATGGCAAGACAAACATCTATTCAACTTGTATTCTCAGACAACTATGCACTTGATATTTCTATCAACGAATTTTCTGTTTGGTTTAGGGATGGACGATGCTAACAGTCCATTCATCTCCCTGAAGAAGGCCCTCAAGGATGACAAGAGGATCAAGTACCATAATGACTACCTAGAAAACCTAGCTGCTTCCATCAGGTACGACTCATTCATCCTATTGTCACAAAAGGTGACTCGCCATATCAATGCCTATCGGAGGTGCAAACACTCCGTCAAATAAGTGTCTGCTCATCCTTGACAATGTTGCATATGCATAGTGAGGATGGCTGTGATGTACATGGCTACTTCGTCTGGTCGCTTCTTGACAACTGGGAATGGACCGCTGGATACACCTCACGATTTGGGCTGTACTTTGTGGACTACAAAGATAACCTCAATCGATACCCCAAGAACTCTGTCCAGTGGTTCAAGAACCTCTTGGCCTCTTGAGACGTGCTTTACAGATGCTACTGTGGTATATAAATAAACATGTAAATAGAACTTTATAGCAATTTCTGGAATTTAGTTTTTTTGTGTGTGAAGAATTTAGTTTGTTTATTGCATGTACAGAGATTCTTAATAATAAACTGTAACATAACTCAATTGTTTATCTTGCGTTCAAGAATATCAGAAAGATCCTAGTAATATATAATTTGGAGATGTTTCAACAAATCCTACAAAATAATACTAAGAATTTTCCACGGTCCTGATGGATGATAAGGATTGATTCGTCATGATTAAAGTTAATGACACTTCTTGACTGCGCTTGGCCTAGGTTAAGCAGGGCTAAAAACACAATATGTTGCAATGTTTAAAATGGAGGTGTTTCTCGTCTCTGGCTGAACTAATGTGAAAATTAAATAAGTTGATATGGATGATATTTTCAGCTTTTTTTTGATTATTTAAACCAGCACGGGTATAAGTTGAGAAAGTGAGAAAACTGTCTAATAAATTCCATTTAATAAAATGAAAAAATAATCATCTGATCCATTCTAGTTGCATTGTTTAATGGCAATTTTGTCACAAATATTGGGTAAAACTGCTTCCTTAAAATGTATTTAAATAGACTATGTCATCCCGTTACTTTCGTATACCTATGTCATCGTAACTCATATGCACTCCCTAACTTCCATTTAATAAAATGAAAAAAATAATCATCTAAGTCCAAATAAATGTCATTCGATACTTACCGTTCCCTCTGATCCATTCTAGTTGAATTGTTTAATGGCAATTTTGTCACAAATATTGGGTAAAACTGCTTCCTTAAAATGTATTTAAATAGACTCGATAGAATTTATCATTCGAACCTTTCAAACATCCCGTTACTTTCGTATACCTGTGTCATCGTAACTCATATCACTCCTCAATACAATGACAAGTCAAGCTACACCTTATAAAGTGGATGTTCTGAATATAATAATGTTGCAACTTGCAAGTTGCTGGTTCCACAACGGAAAAGTTAAGTATACATTTGATGTGAGGTTGGAGACGGTTGCATTCAACAGGAAATAATCGACAACTTGTAACTAGTTTTGCAAAGTCAGGTTTGATTTTTGGTAGCGAAACCCGTTAGTCTAAGTCTTCCATTCAGTATAGGTATCTACAGTAAGATCATATGCCTATCAAAAATGAATATGTACGAATTTACCAATCTCAACATGTGTCATCAACGTCTCCGATAGTGTTAAAAGGATACATGACATTTTTTTTTCTTTTGCTAACTTTTAAATTTAGTGAATGTCTCTTAAAAGGCATGCTAACTTATTGACTATGAGGTTGACTATCAATCAACTGAAACTATTGTTTGTCTCGGTCAACAAATTCAAGAGTCATCCGATATGGAACAATGCGCGAGGGCATCATCTTCAACCTTCAACATTTTACTAATTTGTGTCTTTCTCCATTGTGCAACCTCGCATTGCTCCATCTCAAACTCCTCCTCCAATGTTCATGTCTACGGAGAGATGCCATTGAATCCATAGCTTCGTATCCGCCGGGCTAATCCAGTGTCATGAGACACCCTCACCCTTTCCCTTCCCACCGATGGGTCTCCCACCACCCGTGGTTGGCAGCACCCCAGCCGTCTTGTCATCCGCCGGTTCTCATGCCGCCCTCTCCCAACCTCTTTCTAAATTTGACGGTCATAAATGCCAGATGCTATGATCAAACAAGCATTACCTACTAAAGTGAAATGAAAACAAAGAACTCTGTAACATAATTATATGGGTGGCAAAACATCTTAAGGAGAGAAAATAAGACAGTAATCCTTTCTTTGAGGGGAGAAATAAAAGCTGAGAGAGAGAAATAGGGAAAATCCAGAAGAATATCTGCAGTGCCACTCGTGCGCTCACCCAGAGCCGCGATCTCTCTCACAGGGTCGCACCCGCACCATGGAGTACGCCGCAGCCGCCTCGCACACCTCGGCGGGGGGGGGCGGC
>LAPY01000341.1:102839-115209 GCA_000970635.1 Eragrostis tef | reverse complement strand
TAATTGGGCGCCCTGCTCTCCACCACAAACGAAACGGCGTTTAGTCTATCCATTCCGTCCCCGTTAACCTGGTTCTAAGGTCTCTCCCCACAGTTAAGAAAATCAGAAAAAGACTGAAAAATGAGATGCCAAATCCCATCGGGGGAATTTCATAGCTCCAAGCCTCCAAACCTCCGTGAAATAGATTCTTTGCCAGCACCACGGGCATCCGGCATCCCTGCCATGCTCGTCTCGTCACGAGCTCGCGGCCAATTGCGCCGACCTACTGGGAGACATCTATCGTCCACCTTCACCGGCCGGTTAGCATCTTTCGTTCTCCATTGATTACTTAATTGGCACCAGTTACTTAGCCTATGAACGTCGAATTATACCTCGGCGACCACGATGCATTGCTGACACGCAGCCTGGGACACGCCATCGAAGTACCTTGACCCCGTGAGGTAAGAAACATGTGCTACATCGTCCACCTCCGTGGGCCAATTAGCGAATCCACCGGTGACTAATTAATTGACGAAAAAATCAAGGCCAAGTACCTGGTAGGCATTCACGTATAATCAAGGCCAACGGACCAACTTCGAATTCGCCGTGGACATTTGACGACGTTGCACTCCATCTTCCTTGTCATGGTGTCTCTCTTATTTTAACGGGATGATGACGTCCTGTTTACGCGACACCTTTTGTTCCATCTGCTCGCAGACCAGCTAATAACGGAGAGGCCCACCACATAACTAAACCAATAGTAGACCGCCACGTAGCAGGAACAGGGACGGGGGAACAGGAAGCCGGAACAGGGAAGCCTCGTCCCTCTCCAAGCTCTTCTACAAAATAACATCGCCTCCATCCCGCGTATTTCGCTTGCTAGCTGTGGCTAGCCGCTTGCGCTCGCCGTCGCTTGGATCCCGCGCCTGCCTCGTCCGTCCCGCGCTTGCTTCGCCCTTCGCACTCTCATTCGTTGGCCGAGTCGCCGTCTGCCGCCACACCTCGCCCCGCCCTGTGCCCCCTCCGCCTTGGTCTCAGCGCTCCAAACTTCGTCCCCGCCGCCTAGCTCGGGCTTCTTCTCCACCTTTGGCCGCCTCCTTCACTGCCACCTCCGCCCGCAGCCGAGGCCGGAAGCAGACCATCCACCTACCGCTGCTACCGCCGTGATCAGCTTCCTCCGTTGCCGGGCAGCGCGGAGCGCGAGCCGCAGCCTGGCGACTGTGTGCGGCCACCGGTAGGACTGCGGGTGCTGGAGTCAGGGTAGGCGGGGGAGCGGACTGTAGTTGTTTATGTGTGAGAGAGACAGACAGTTAGCTAGCTGTTTATAGCTAAGCTATTGGAGATGCTCTAACATCTCCTAAGAACCTGCAAGTTGTCATCTGATCTGTGAAGATCAGACCCATTAATTGTCTAGTCTCATTTTAGTTCATTCTCATCCAGCATCAGCATCATCTTATATAAACCCTTAAAGAACCAGTTGGGACAAAAATAGTTTTGACCTGCCAGAATCTACCCCACCTGTATATTAACCGTTGATCAAAACTAAAGTCTTTTGATCTACCATCAGATCCTACCATAATGGGCCCGGGTCCGCGGAAGGAGGGACAAAACATGGGACATTGCATCACGCTCAGTACAATTGCGATGACGATCGAAATATTTTTGTTACCGCGACCTCCTTTCCCACCTCCCGTCAGTCGTCTAGAATTATTTCTTTCCTTCTATACCTGTAATTTGAATACAATTCCATCCCGGCGCAATAGATTCATTAGGAAGTTTTCTTCCCTGATGAACAATTGCACGAGTGTCAAAATCAAAAGATAGATAAGCAATTAGGGTAAGAAAGGACATATTAACCATTGATATACATAACCAAAAGTCATTTTGACTCTTAATTGATTTTATCTCTCGATTAGGTATTTTTTTATGCATCTGTATTTGCCTATATTTATCTTTTGCGGATTCAGCAGTCGGATAATATCCGTCCCGTTTTCACCCCTACATATCGGGTCAGTTTGAGACTAGTTGGACCTAAATGACACATCCGGACAAGCTTAGAGATGTCAATAGAAGTAGAAGGATCTAAGTGACACAACAGAACAAAGTTTAAGGATGTCAAATCGACACTTTCTAAGTAGAAGGACATAAGTGACACAACCGGACAAGTTTAGGGACCAGCTGTGCATTTCACTCTATTTAGAAATTCAAAAGGTAAAGCATAACTTCTTCCGTGTACTGTTATTTTCATACTTCCATAATACTCTTCAAATTCAGTTAATTGTGAAGGTTGAATGTATAGAACAGTCCATAAACAATGTGAAGATAGTAAATTCTGATAATCATATCTACAGGTATAAATATAATGTGCTGAAATCCTAGAAGGTGGCAGGACATAGTGAGACCAAGAAATTTCTAATTAGCTGTTATAACGGATGCATACACTATATTATTAAAAAGGATTACGTCCAAATCACTCCCCTCCGTATGGCCGAAGTCCGGATAAGGGATAACCCCATCGCCTATTATTTGGTTTACTTAACCCCTTCGATTTCTCAAACCAGATCACTAATCACCTTTGATTACTTTGCTAACCCAGTTTTGCTGAGTTGGACAAAGATTAGGCGGTTTTGGTGCCACATGGGCCATGTGACGTGGCGATGGCGATTGTGCCTCCATAACCCCAACCGGGCTTTCACTTCGATCTTGTCCCATACTTTCTTCCCATCGCTTGCCCTGCTCTCTGGGGCGGCTAATCAGATTCATCTGGCCGAAGTAGATCGACCACCACAAGTTTATGGCGGCCGTTTTTGACATTCATGATATAAGGGCGTCCAAACAGTATCCAGTCCTGACAAAATGCTACCGATCATTCTGAGCAGAGCAATTTCATACTTTTCCTTCGTGGCGAAGATGGTCTTGAGTGGTTCAGCAGTTGTGCCGTCCAGGAATATGGAGACCTGTGGGCTACGTACAGCGTGAAGATCTCAAGCATTTTAGGAAAGAGGGACTTGTCTTTGTGAACTTTTCCTACATGAGCAAGTCCCTTATGCGGACAGATCGTGATCCCGCTCTTGTACGTCACGGCAAGTCCCTTATGCGGACACCTTGTGGTCTGGCTTTTGTACGTCACGGCAAGTCCCTTATGCGGACACCTCGTGGTCCCGCTCTTGTACGTCACGACAAGTCCCTTATGCGGACATCTCGTGATCCGGCTCTTGTACGTCACGGCAAGTCTCTTATGCGGACACCTCGTGATCCGGCTCTTGTACGTCATGGCAAGTCTCTTATGTGGACACCTCATGATCCGGTTCTTGTGCGTCATGGCAAGTCCCTTATACGAACACCTCATGGCAAGTTTCCTTCTGCATCTCATACCGAGCATGCCGCGGCATGCCTCGACAAGCTGACGGCATGTAGCTGTGAACGGCAGGACTTGGCGGCGTCTACTCGCTGTGTTGCAGACGGAAGAACCGAAGAGGAACGGCAGGGCCTGATCGCCTGCTCGCTGTGTTGACGACGATGCTGTAAATGCAAACAGCACAGTAGAGCTGGGGCTGGATGTTCTGTAATCCCCTACGGCAAACTGCAGGCAACTCTTCTCTTTTGCCTCCTCTCGATGCCATGGTAGATGGATACGGCAGGGTCTTCTGAGGTGCCTACTCGCTGTATGTCACAGATGAAAGAGAGGCTCGCATGCCCTCTCCGCGACGTTTACTGCAGCAGAACATCGGCGGTGCCCCACGAGATGTGTTGCAGATGGAAGCAACAGCAGGGCTTTCTAGAAATGCTATGTTTACTTAAACCAGTTACAAAATTCCTATAAACAGCTGACGTAGCATTGCTCTTAGTATATATAGGTAGAGCCTAGGGCAAGCAGGGCGTGGCCAACTCTGACTCCTGCCGAGATTCTCGTTGATCCTTTAAACAAAGCTCATGTTTATCTATAACGATGACTTGTGCTGTGGGAAATAAGCTTGGCAAGCTGGCCACGTATTTCTCGATCTCGCATGCGTACATGCGCTGGACTCGTGGCATGCCACTGATTTGTGGGGCTCTGCAACGCACGGGAGGGTGTCACCGCCATTGGATGTTTGATCGATGATCATCTTTGGAAAGAGATTAGCCTGACCTTGTGCCCCTTGGTTGAGGGCCGCATGAAGTCAAGAAGCTTCTAGACTGAATGAAGTGGCTGTGTTGTGGGTCCAACCATTGATGTAGTTAATTAAGCATACTAATATCCATATATGAATACAACATACATGCACGTAAGAACCAGGCACAAATGTAGGCCATGCGTGCGTGGGTGAGCCCAATAATAACACGACTAGATTTGAATAAAGCGTATATGTGTGCATATGTACAACCATCCAACTTGCATGTACGCATATGCGTGATGCAGGCGCAAATGAGAAGCCTGGACGAACTCATATATATGTCAGAGCAAAATATGTTTACCAAGACGTGTTATATATAACTAATAAGTAAATTGGACACCTTTATAAAATATACTTCCCGTGAATTTAATTCTATCACTACTATAGAATTCCAAAACACAGACGGGGAATTTTAGTCATCTCAGACGGCAACCGGTCCCGTCTGTGCGTCCGCGTCTGTGATGTGGAGTCATCACAGACGGGGCAATTCCCCGTCTGCGATAGCTCATTTAGGTACCCGTCTGTGATGGAGGATAAACACAGACGTGATATGAGAAAGACCCCGTCTGTGATGAAGAATACCACAGACGTCGTACCAATAATGCCCGTCTGTGATGACCAATTGACCAGGCAAAAAAAAAGGGTTGTTCCTGGCTTCCTGCCCTACATTTATATGGACACAGTGGAATACAACCAATGGTAACACTGGGCCAATCTTGAAAGAAATCAAAGAAGATCCACTTACCGATGCTATGTCTCAAAAAAACACAAGAAATTTCACAGAACTAGTATTTCTAAATAACATATATCAACTACTTGGTCTAAACTGATCCAATTTCTCTTCTGCAAGTTTTGGCTGTAATCCACCATTTCTCCATCCATGCCCACTAACTGCATAGTTGTGAAATGTTGATCAACACTTAAGAAATCTATATACATCTACAACGAAGGAAAAATGATGGTGTCTGACATTTAATCTGTGGAATGTCAATCCAAAATACTAGAAACATATACAACTAAGGACCAAGGAAAAATGAAAAATGCCATTGACTCTGAAACAAGAATTTTTACCTTTCTTGTGGAATCCATTTCTTTCATAAGATTGACGGGAAATACAATATCTTGATTCCTAATCAGTTAGCCTGCATGTTCAAGAACACACTTATAGGATTATTACTACTGTATAACATTTACCAAGTTATAAGTACAATTTTATAACCATGTTGAAGTAGCAATGAGGTGGTGAGCATGCAAAGCATCAATAATTGGTCCTCTCACAGAAAGTATATTCATATCAACACTTATTCACATAGCTATTTTCATACAAACCAG
Source organism: Eragrostis tef (assembly GCA_000970635.1). Classification (NCBI taxonomy): domain Eukaryota; kingdom Viridiplantae; phylum Streptophyta; class Magnoliopsida; order Poales; family Poaceae; genus Eragrostis; species Eragrostis tef. Next base: position 109,744 of record LAPY01000341.1, on the reverse strand, counting down.
AAACTAAATTTCTAAAACTTTCTTTGTTCTTTTAGTGGAGCAACACTTATATTCACAATAAAAGTCAGAATGATAATATCATTCACTATGGAAACAAGTCAAAAGGAGAAATTGAAGAAATCAGTGCAAGGTGCAACATTTTTACTCCAAGGAGTGCACAAACAGATATTTAAGCAGGAAGGATTAAAACAAGTATACAATTATCCTTATCATGACCGCTCCTAGTGTACAATTCTCATTATGAGGACCACTTATTTGCATTGTCTAATATGTTCTTATGAAATGACAGATGCTCAATATACCATAAAGATCATTAAAAAAGGTGATGTATTGGTAGGATCCGGAAAGGGCATTTATACCTCATTGATCTTATTGCTGGAGTTGGTCCAGCTAGCTTCATGGTGTCAACTTCATGCCTGAGAGTATTAAACATGAGAAATATCAGATACTCATGAACCTATTGATAAACTTCCTGCCAAAGACTGATAGTCTGAATATTTGCGCACTGCACAACATGACTGTTCAGAACCAGTAGCAAGCACAGTCAGAGCCAAAGAATGGCATTCCGAACATTTGTTTAGTGCTAACTCATGAAACTAAATAAATTTAGCAGCTAATAAACAGCTCATATCAGATGGCAAGTGAAAATAACATCTTTGAGTTCAGCACACTAAATAGTAGCAAGCACAGGCAGAGCCAAAGAATAAATTTCTGAACATTTGCTTAGTCCCTCAGACAACTAAATAAATTTTTCAGTGTTGAGATTGTACCTGACATATTCAGAAAGGTATCATCAAGATAAATGTGTGCTTTTCATTTGGCTGAGCAATTGTAGCTTTATTCACTCTATGGACTCATCTGCAAATAGGAGTACTGAAAGTACTTCAGCATAAAGAAAATATCAAAGAAACTTTTGACAAATGTGTGCACACCATGACTGAACCAGTAGCAAAGCATAGCAGAGTGACAAACAATGACATTATGTGCATGTGCTTAGTCCTACTAACTCAGGCACTTTACAGAATGGTGGCAAGTGAAAGCTAGTTTAGTTGAATGATGGGGAAAAACTTCATACCATAGGGACGAGCTTCAGTTCAGTGAAAGCCAACCACCAGGAGCTCACGAACTCAGTCCTACACTTAGTTAAAATGTATATCAGAAAACACTTCCTAAATTTTTATTGTTCTACATCATAAACACCACTTCAATTCTTAGTGTGCAGACTAAATCATCACTTAGACACATTTCCAATCTCAGAATGTATCATGAAGCAAAAATAATACAAGTTACACAAAGAGGAATCATATGAGAGCAGTAGAACAAGGCATACAATTAGCTAATCCAAATAGCTGGCCGTCAGGCAACACAGGTCCAATGGCGCGTGCAGGGGTAAGGCCTTAAACAAATTAAGAGCACGTAGGACAGCATTGCAGTTAAACTCGAGAAAATAACAGATACATCATGTCACTCGGTTCGATCTGCCCAAAAATCGCAAGCACGGCCATACAGAACCCACTAAATGTGCAACCCGTGCATCAAAGAAATGGATGGAAGGAGGTCAAAGCGAGTGCTAACCGTGCAGCAACGTCGAGTCACTGGGAGGTCGAGGCAGTGGCCCGAAGAAGCCGTACCACTCCTGCTCCGCATCTCGGGCGGTCTCGGGAAGTCGGCAAATTGCCGGAAGCTCGTCGCATGGCAGCCGCGAGCGCAGATCTGGCCGCAGGGAGCAGGCCGTTCACGAGCCCAACGCCACAGCCACGGGCCCTGCCTCCGGACCTCTGCCGCGGGCCTTGCCTCTCGCTCCCGCGACCTGCGCCACGGCACATGAGGGATCCGGCAATGAGGGCGGTGGAGGTGGGATCTGTCAGAGATAGCGTCGATGAGGGCCGCAAAGCAGATCCAAGGGGGGAGGGGTTGACGTAGTCGCAGAGGAGGTTGGAGAGGACCTTGACGTGGGCGGAGGCAGGCGCGGCGGCTTGGTCACCACTGTAGATCGTCGTCGTCGCGGATCCGGCGGTAAAAGGTCGACGAGGACGGCGGAGACGGGATCTGTCAGGGAGGAGGCGTTGGCGAGCTGCGGAGGGAGAGAAGGCCACGGCGAGCTGCGGAGGGAGAGGAGGCGGCGGCGAGATCTATTCTCTGGTTGGGGGAGGCGATGGGTGATGAGGGGAGAGAGGGAGGTGGCCGGCTGGATATGCGGACGCGACATTAGGTCGGGACTGAACCGAAAAGAATTAATTTTTCGGGTCCGGAAAACATGTATCAGACTGAGGAAACAAAGGCCGTCTGTGATGAAATTTAATGCCGTCTGGAAACATAGAAACATCACAGACGGGGCATGATAAGGACACGACGCTGTAAATTGTCCTAATCTTTCACGGTACCAACAACTAAAATAAACTTTCTCAGAATTATGAAACTTGTTGGCAAGCAAGTAAGGCAGCACGACTTTCTCTCAGATCAGAATAGTGGAAGATATTCTCACAACAATGAACAATAGAATATTATATTGATTTTCAATTGCTAAACAGAAAACTAGCAAGACATAGCCTTCGGATGATGATTTTGAAATTATTTAACTAACCAGCCAAACAGAGTACGTAGCAGCTCAACAAATACACCGGCAAAGTATATATAGATAACTAAGGGAATTAACTTGCAAACCGAATAGATCAGCACGCCAATGCCCTAATTCTTCTTCCACCCGCGATGCTTCAAACCATGATCAGAAGAAAGGGAATCCCAACAGGAATTTCAGACGAGCACAGATCGGAGATCAACCTGCTCATGCCCTTCACAATCTAGGAATTGGATCGGCTTCAATTTTCCCTAGCAGATGGAATCGCCATTGCCTTGACTGGAGCAACGCTCGACAGGGGAAAACACAAATAAAACCTAGTCCCCTTACATGGTCGGCCAATATAACGCACGCAGGCGCTGGAATTACCTGACTTGACCCAGCAACAGGCCCACAAGTCTGACTCGGACATAACTCAATACAGACTAAAATGGGCTCTAACACAAACCAGCGTGACTTGACTAATTAAATAACCAGTAGGAAATATTAAAATAATGCGGCCTCTTGCCTAATACTACTAGATTAGCTCTTTCTTTCTATTCGATGGCTGAATTGAACTTTGAGCCACGCACACAATGCATCAGCTAGGTGCTTCCCTGATATGAACCTTCATAGAACCAATCTGAATATATTTTCTTGGTCTCTTCTCTTCTTTCTCGAGCAATGCAGCACCTCTAATAATTACCGATGACATCATGCCGGCGACAGTAAATACTTCCCTCTTTGTAATATATGTTTCAGCCAAAGGAATAGTACCAAACTGAAGGACGTTCTGATAGAGAGAATTACCATCTTCAATAGTTGGACCATTGCAAGTATTTTGAGAGTTTCTACTAGAATTAAATGGGCTCATCATCCTCTCCCCCCTTGAAACAAAGCCGTCCTTGGCTTTGACATAATTTGAGAATCTTCTTTTGTGGCCAAATCATAGCTCACAGCTGTTGTCATACTTTCAACATCAATGACCTTCTCTTTATTTAATTCATCAAAATGAAAAGAAATTAGTTGGCATGAATCATCAACTGTGGATTTGGAATCATTAGAATAATATTGAGAAGCAATATTTCGAGGAACTTCAGAAATATGAGCTGATGTAATTGGTACAGCAGGAGGGACCAGAACCACCTTTTCCACGCTACCTGCAATTTCCGTATCGATGCAAGAATGTTCAGAAGCACTAGATGTGTGTATAGATACATTTCCAATGACATCAGCAGCAACTATTGGATGTTTGATTGTCACATCACTTCCTCCCCCTTGAAGCAAAGCCATCCTCAGCTTTGAGATAATGTCTGCAGCAAGTTTCTTCTTTTTCACAGGAACAAACATCTCAGCTTTAATATCATTTTCTTTCATTGGTCTCAATACATGAGAAACTCCCTTGTGCATAAACAAATAAATATTGGAGCGACCTCCATGTGTAGCGTCACGATCAAACTGCCATGGCCTCCCAAGCAACAGATGACACACACTAATCGGTGCCACATCACAATCCACCGAGTCAACATAATCTCCCACTGAAAATTTTACACGGGCCTTATGTGTAATTTTTCAGTGTACCACTTGTGTTCATCCATTGCACATAACGAGGTGTAGGAAGCCTCCATATAGATAAAGACAATGCATGTACCACATCTGAACTAACAACATTAGTAAAGCTACCACCGTCAATGACTAATTATTTGCATACCTTTTCTTTGATTGTGCATTCTGATTGGAAAATATTGCATCGCTGCCCTTCACATCAGCAATTGTGCCATCAGAATGTACTTCATGAGACATCAATGACAAACCAAGTGAGGTAACATCAGATTCTTCCATCTATGGTGCATTAGGAGCTTCAATGGGCAGCTCTAATGTAGACGATATTTTAGAATTACCAGGTACAACCTTCTCTTCAACACCATTGTGAAACAATATATTAGAGTCACCTTTTTGCATTAGTACTTGACTCTCAATCGCAGTTTCAGATCCCAATTGTGTATCTTTGATATCATCAGTATGAGGGTGTCTCCTATTTGAAGTTCTCTAGTAGTGTGTTTGTCATGCGAGTCAGATGCTCTACCAAGTGGGTCCCATCTCATCTTCTTTTAAAGAAAAATTGCGTCACAATCTCATAGTACAAAGTCGACATGATTGACATAAAATAAGGTACTCCAATCTTTTTTTGTCTTATCGTGGTTCGTTGTATCCATAGCTATTAGCGATATATTGGTTTCCTTCACCATCCATCTAGATGTTTAGATATAAATTCTCCCATGAAGAATATGGTGATGAAAGTGATGATGGGTTCAACGTCATGTTTACGTGTGTTTGGTTAGCAGTCTATCCCTCTTCTAGGAAAGAGATGGGTTTCGATTTTCCCACGTTAGAGATAAGGATGATAGTGGTGGATGATCAAATGGTTGTACTCGGTCAGATCGGAGTTTGGTTAGCATATTCATCTGAGACGATGGTCCTAGATGGTGGAATTTGCGGCCCTTATCAATGAGCTGTGAGTCGTTTGAGTTGATTTTGTAATAAGAAGATGTAGTTTGCTAAAGTATTAATGATTTTTTTTTCAGAAAAAAATATCAAACATTCACAGATTCCGCCTACAGAATAGATCCTCGTCTGGTTGCCCTCACCAGTGCGAATCCATTCATAGAGTTGCTGCAACGTGGCCGGAGGATGCACGGACGCCGCCACCTTGTCCCCGTCACCAACGCCCAGTCACCCATTAGTTCGTCACCGACGGAGGACGCACCGGCGCCACCAACGCCCAGCCGACAAGGTCACTGGACGCATCAGTCTGGATCCCCGCCAGCCGCCGTGACGACGCGCTACCGGCCCCAAGGCCTTGCCCCCACAATCGCGTGGCCAACGAAGTTGTCTACTTGCCTGAGCATCCTCTCGCCTACCATGTCGTTGCTGTGGGCTGTGGCCATTCCGCCGATGACTTCCATGGAAAGCTAGATATCTTCCACCGTTTGCATCCGCGCAAAGGACAGGAGCACCACTTCTATTGTTTGTTCTCTTTCGCTCTACTAGGTACTGAACTAGCACGCTTTGAAGAGGTTCATAATAACGAAACTGACGATTTAACAATCCAGTGCTATCATTAGCCAATGGACGAAAGGAAACAATAAAAGTGGCACTAGAAAAGTAAATTCAAATCCGTATTTTACCATTAACATGAAGTAATTAAACATAGGCCTTGCAAAAAAAGTAATTAAAAATAGGAATACAACTTGTTCAATTAGAACCATCGTACAAAGCAAATGCGGGGTTCTCGTGATGTTCAGAACAAAGTTCACAACGTCTCAAACAGTATCAGTGGCAGAGCTTCATCGCTCCCAGTTCAGAGTACTCCCTAGTTCGTGACCTCGCGTAGGGTGAGCAGAAGCGTCAATCAACCATGACCCTACAACATCCTAAGATGGATTAATTGTCAAAGTAAGAGAAGCCCGCTCCACCGGAACCGCTCGACCGTGGTAATGACGCCCCGCCATCGGGCGCCAACAGCGACGGGGAACGACGAAACGTGCGCTGCCGCTGTGGCCTCTGTCGCCTGCTTGACATGGGAAGAGAGAGGAGGGCACCACGCCGCGCCACCGGTCACAGCTGCCTGCCTAGGGTTGGGGAAGTGGTGGCAGCCGTCGAGCTCTGATTGGGAACGATGGAGGGAGGGAGAGAGAGAGAGAGGAAACTAATCGAAACCAAGATCTGCTAGTAGTATATTTGTTTCCATTAATATCCTATGGTTGTTTACTTTAAAATATCACCATACCATACCAGTGTGGGAGTTTCGAAATAGTATGAAGTGTATCTGAACGGTTGGATTAAAAAAAAATGAACGACTCATGTTGATATAGGTGCACCGTAAATGTTCTCGCTACGAATGCCTCAGGTACGAATGTATGATGCCCACAAATGTTCTACACCATATTTCAATAACAAGTACCTATGGTCACTGTAGCGTCTCCGCTTTTCACAGGATCGAGTCGGTACGTGCTGATGAACAGACACAACAGTACAACACATAAAGAGCACAAATTTTTGCTGATTTAAGTTATTACAACAAACTTTGAATGGATTAAAACACGTGAGTACACAGCGAAAGTCTAAACATAACAAAACAACTACAACTCTCGACGATACAAAGGCCGCACATCGAAGCCCGCGATGTGGACCTGTTGGAAGCTCCACCAAAAACAGCGGAAGCAAGAACTACCTGCACAAAAACATAGAAAGCCAAACTCTGAGCAACTAATACTCAGCAAGACTTACCCGTCAAAAATGGCTAACTACAGCCGACTCCTAGTATGCAACGGCTACAAAAGGGTAG
>LAPY01000341.1:89404-101044 GCA_000970635.1 Eragrostis tef | reverse complement strand
GGGTGGCGGCGGTGGGAGGAAGAAGACCGGCGACGTCGCGGGGGCGAAGAGGTGGTCGAAGCAGAGCCGTACAACGGCGTCCACACGGCGGGCGACCTCCGGTGGAATGAAGCTGAGAGGCTGACGAGTGGGTCCGGCCGGATCTTTTCTTTTTCCGAATTATTCGAACCAGACTTTTCCCTAAATTTTGAGCTGATGTTTGTGCTAGCAAACGATCTCCAAATATCGTGAAACTGGTCGCACATGAAAGATCACGAGCTCCTCTTTCCAGTGGTATAACATGCACACCCTGGTTCACAAAGGATTTCAAACGACAGAATTGTAAAGTTGGTTACCTTTGGAAATTTGGGGATTTATTTGGGCATCGAAATGAATTTCACAAATCACCAAAACTTCTCCAAAATTCTTATTTCGAACCTGCTATCTCCAGGATTTTTGGTTGGGTCAAGTTGTTATGAAAATTTTTGAGTTTCTTCACAAGGGTGTGTTTGAACCGATTTTGAATTCAAAATTTTGAAATTTGGATTTTGATCTGTTTTGTTTGTTTCTTTTTGACAATTGGCTTGATTTTGAAATCCCGTGACACGGGGTGTCACAGTCGCCACTTCAATCTCGATGTCATGCTCAATCATGCGCTCAACGCATTCCTAGCTGGTTCAGTGATCATGGACGCCACAAACTGGTGATTGTTGTGTGGTTGGTAACCATCCTCCCAAAATGCAACCTGCTCACTAAGTGCTTTATGACATGCCTAAGAGGAGCTTGTTTCACTCGTGAATATTTATATTGCCTGCACAATGGTTAGATTTAGCAACTAATTTTTTATGATATACTTTATTAGCATGTCTTCTATGCAAAATTTGATTGATTTCATGGTATCGTCATTCCTGAATTATCAGTTGTACCATTATGATGCTACTAGGTGCTCTACACCTCTTCCCTGTCATTGTCAGGTATTTTGGGGCCTTCGCTTATATACAATTCATCCCTATTTGTTTAGCTTCTCTACTCCTACTGCGTTCTAATTCTGCCACTTTGTCTGACAAAATCCCTGTCTATGAAGACCATATGAGCAAGGGTATGAAGGTTTCGGCAGCAACACTATCTAAACGTGTTTCAACAGAGAGTTCCCATGCACTCACCCGAGCACCCTGAATATGAAAATTTTGCTATGTACCTCAAAGTCAGTTCTTCATCATATGAATTAATATGCCAAATGTTGTGGGATTATCCAGAGACGCCCAGTGGAGGTCGCCGGCTGCTTGGCAGTGGCGTTGGCGGTGGCCTCCGGCGAAGACGAACAATGTTTCAGCTATTATGATACCGTTTCGTTGTTTACGTTTAGATGGCACACCCGTAGTATTATTTGATTAGTATGACAATTACACTAATACCCATGAGAATGGACGGTCGGATTAGACTTATACCACGCCTTTGCTCCGAGTGGTATGGTGCACCGTAAAGATTCTTCTGGTAGCTAGCTGGGTACCATGCCGGCTGGCAGCGATTGCACATCGAAGGTGAAGCGCCACTATTCTTCAAGTGAAGCAGGGCTGCTGGTGAGGGTCCTTGAGTCGCAGTGCCACGCCAGTTGCTTGCCGTGCGTCCTGTCCCGTAAGTTCGAAGCACGACGGTGAGGCCTGCGCACTAGGCGAGCTACCCGAATCAGCTTCGGGCAATAAGGTGGTGGCTCGGACACCATTGACAGGAGAGGAGGGTGCGATGGTGACAGTCCCGGGATCCAGAGCAGAGACGCGGAGGGAGAAGCGGCCGAGATGCGGCAAGGAGCCAGCTGGAGGAGTGCTACAACGTCGAGTCACTGCGGAGGAATTTACGGTATGCCGGCGCAGGGCAGGGAGCGGCGCGGGTCGTCTGAGGATGAACCATTGATGCACGAGCAAGCATGGATTGGGAGCAAGAGCAAGCAGCGAGTTGATTTGGTGCGGTGCTTGACGAAGTATCGGAAACCGCTTGATAGCTCCGCGACCACCTCTCATTCACTTTATTCAAGTGAACGCTCCAAATTTACTCTTTCCCCAATCTAACGGTGGAGGCGCCAAAGCTGACGTGGATACATTCGCCGGTCAGGAACACGACCGCGTTGGGATAAGAAGACAACCGAAATTAGACTTATCATTTGAGGAGTTTTACTATCCAAAATAATGGCCATTAGTTTTTCTAAACAGGGTTTCTAATAGTGTCTATTTGAATAATGGAATGACATGCATCCCAACAGGGTTTCTTTTATATAGTTAATCATCAACAAATGTTCAGATAGATGCATGTATGCATGAAAATACTACGGTTATATTCACTCTCACTAAAATTCTCACATAACATTAGGAACTCTGTTAAGGATGAGGTCATAAAACTAGTTAGCTTCTAATGTGGCCAGCATTAGGTTCAGCTACACAATTGATCATATCAACTGTACATCGTGTTGGACTTGTTGAAAGCATGGCATGTGAAGATGGAAATGCAGGCACGCTTCCTTATATAGCCCTGCCGAGAAATGATGAACTCTGAAAATGACAGCACATGCTGGTAAAGGCTACAAACAAAAGTGTAGTCTTAACCTTGCCTTGCTCTTTGAAACTCAGGTTAACTCAAATCTCTCATGTTTCCTAATACATAGGCATCAGGTCATCAGTTTCAGCTATGTGGCTAAACCGCTACTACTATCTGATTTCCCTATCCTACAGTGTAACAAAGAAAGACTAAATCATTTTCTCGTATCGTTGGTATCACTAGCAAAACATGTCACACTTCAAGGCGTACACTTGCAACATCTGAGCTTGCACACAGGCAAGGCAATCGACCCGTAAGTGCATAGCTAGCGTACCCGCAAGGCAATCAAGGCGCTCGATCGGGATCCTCGTCTTCCGTGGATGCGAACATCTCCTTGTGGTTCATCTCTCCCAGACAAGGTCGTCGTCCAAGCTAGCCCATGCTGATCGATGGGGTTTCGTCGTACGTGAAAGTCTTGTGTGGATGGTTGCCCCGCCGCGCACGATGCCTTCCCTACCGCGTGCATGTGCAGCCAAGCCGTCGACGTACGAACTCTTTCTTCCTGGCCAGCGGATCGTTCCTCCAGCTGCCAAACATCGTTGTACTGGCCAGCGCCTCCGGCATGCATCTTCAAGCACGTGCTCCTCCAGCTGCATGCGGATGCTGCTCCGCTCGTCGGCTCGGCTGTGCGACGTACGTACGTCGTTGCGGCCGTCCAAGACGTACGGAGACGAGAAGATCAACGCGGCATGCAGCCGATGGTGACGAAAAGTGACAAGGCCGCAGCGAGGTATTAGGCCAGGTCCACGCGACGCCGCCCGCCTGATCAACAAGCTAGCTCCGGATCGATGCATGATATTCCTTCATGGCGTCTCAGTGGTGGAGCAAGACTCAATTGCTTCGTGACCTTGTCAACTCAGGCTTTGGTTCGATCAGCACTCTAGTCGTACTACTATACTAGAATGGATGCACCGAACATGTCATTATCATGGATGCGCCCATGGGATTAGGTAGTGACAGCAGGAATATGATGCACCAACGTTGCGTACTGCAGGATGCTGTAAACTTAATTACCACACCACATCATATATGCATACCACCAGTATATACTAGTGGTATTTAAAATATAACGTCCAGATTAGATCCCCTCCAACTTTCAATACCACTAGTATTCTTGAGTAGTATTAATAATATACTAGGGTATTTCAGAGGAAAAAATAAATGTTGGTGTGAAACCGGTGACAGTAAAGGGAAAATCAATGACGGTGTACCGGCAAAATCATAGGGGGGTGATTGGCAAATGCAATCCATGGAAAGACTAGCGATGGCTTCAAGGTCAACAAGTTGCTGTTGGTGACGATATGGTGTGTAACAAACATATATACGAGCATTTGAACTCAATTCTATTCTAGTACTACGTACAGGCGAAGGCATGTCTATATTTGTAATTACGAAGCAACAATAGGTTAGTGCTTTTCCATTTCCGCTTGTGGCAGAGGTTGGATCATGCAACAGTTGCTGCTTGCTTGCGCTAGACTCTACATACACCCACACCCCCGGGTTGTCGATTCAAGTTTAAGCTGTTATCTTTCACATGTATAGTTCAAATTTGAATATCTCCTATACAAATAGTAAAAACGCGTAGATTAGAAAAAAGGAAAACAAAAAATGTTGACTTATCAAGCTAGGTTACATTAAATTGGCACATGGCAAAAAGATAAACAACTACTCATGGGTGCAAGCAAGATCGGGGCCACGCGCCCCGCCCACCGGGAGCCCTGCGCCATGAACAGGCCTGCAAGCTTGTCGATCATGCAGTGGTGGTGGACTGATGCACCGAGGTCCACGCGACGCCGCCCGCCTGATCAACAAGCTAGCTCCGGATCGATGCATGATATTCCTTCATGGCGTCTCAGTGGTGGAGCAAGACTCAATTGCTTCGTGACCTTGTCAACTCAGGCTTTGGTTCGATCAGCACTCTAGTCGTACTACTATACTAGAATGGATGCACCGAACATGTCATTATCATGGATGCGCCCATGGGATTAGGTAGTGACAGCAGGAATATGATGCACCAACGTTGCGTACTGCAGGATGCTGTAAACTTAATTACCACACCACATCATATATGCATACCACCAGTATATACTAGTGGTATTTAAAATATAACGTCCAGATTAGATCCCCTCCAACTTTCAATACCACTAGTATTCTTGAGTAGTATTAATAATATACTAGGGTATTTCAGAGGAAAAAATAAATGTTGGTGTGAAACCGGTGACAGTAAAGGGAAAATCAATGACGGTGTACCGGCAAAATCATAGGGGGGTGATTGGCAAATGCAATCCATGGAAAGACTAGCGATGGCTTCAAGGTCAACAAGTTGCTGTTGGTGACGATATGGTGTGTAACAAACATATATACGAGCATTTGAACTCAATTCTATTCTAGTACTACGTACAGGCGAAGGCATGTCTATATTTGTAATTACGAAGCAACAATAGGTTAGTGCTTTTCCATTTCCGCTTGTGGCAGAGGTTGGATCATGCAACAGTTGCTGCTTGCTTGCGCTAGACTCTACATACACCCACACCCCCGGGTTGTCGATTCAAGTTTAAGCTGTTATCTTTCACATGTATAGTTCAAATTTGAATATCTCCTATACAAATAGTAAAAACGCGTAGATTAGAAAAAAGGAAAACAAAAAATGTTGACTTATCAAGCTAGGTTACATTAAATTGGCACATGGCAAAAAGATAAACAACTACTCATGGGTGCAAGCAAGATCGGGGCCACGCGCCCCGCCCACCGGGAGCCCTGCGCCATGAACAGGCCTGCAAGCTTGTCGATCATGCAGTGGTGGTGGACTGATGCACCGCCGGGTCGTGCTACGTACTCGGTATGTCCGAGTTGCAGTACGTACGTACCCATGCTGAACATAGACATCGCCATGCATGCTCGGCATGCTGAGATGAGGTGCCACCCGGCCGCATACGCTTGCCACAAAGTCACGCCAGCAGCAGCAGCGGCAGGTCCAGCGCTCAGTTCCCGTACATGGCGTCGAGCACAAAAGGTACACACATCAGGAGAAGCCCAGCTAGCTCATTCCAAGGAAGGCTGAAGCACGCACGTAGCCGTCCAGTCCATGGCTTGACATCTTGTACGTAGCATCGCACCTTAATTAGTGCTTCACCAACCGCATTCAGCTAGCTAGATCTGCCCCCAAGGCAGGGCAAGGAGCCTGTCGTTTAATTTGTTCGCATCCCCCGCACGGACCTCCTCCGTTTTTCTTCCGCGCTCCCCATGCATGCTGATGGTTATCCTTCTCGAGACAAGAGCATCCCGAAACACCGATCCTTCCTTCCTGGGCGATGCCGGACCGCGTTTTCCCTCCCGCATGCATGTGCAGCCTGGCCGACTACGTACTCTTCGGGGCTGTCTAGCTGGTACCCGGGTATGCTACAGGATCCCACCACCCGGGCACCAGAAAGCAACAAAACACTCTGGTACATGTCAACATTGAATTCGGGTATTTCAGGTGCCCCTAGCACCCGAATATTGTGCCCTTTGATATGCATTAGACGGCTGTAATGTTTTTCGAATTCAAACACTCTGAACACTGAAATATTTTCAACGCTTGCAACAAGATCAATAAAAAATCAACTCTTAAATCATTATAACACTTAAAAAGCTCAAAAAAGATTTGCATTACAAAGATGACATGGAAGTACCTGACTCGTGAGTGAGTTTTGATCATCAAAACACCCAAGAACAATTTAAGGATTTTGGCAGAATGATTTGTTTAAACAAGATGGCTGAATACATATACTGAACCATACTTACATAAATGTGCTCCTAAATAAAATAAAAACAAATAATACAACACAACTGAATAGATAAACTCTTTGCTTTTGTTTTCTCTTTCCTCGTAGGCCCACCAAAGCCTCCAGCAGACAAATATCCACCAGCAGTTTGTGCAACCGAACCAGGTCCTGCTCCAGATATCCTACAATAATGTGCTATCACTATGATGGCATATATCCGTAATCTAGTGATAAAAAAAATAACAATATTCAATGAAAAACACACACACAAACTTCAAAATTCCAAAAAAATATATTATTAGAACTTAAAGGAATACAAATATGCGGATGATTTGGTGAACTGATCCAATACCACAAAGGAAAAACAACACAAATTACATAGGTTTACTATGGAAAACAAATAAACAGAGGGTTTGGGGGCACCAATCTAATCCCACAAAGAGAAAAATTCAAACAAAAACTGTTAAGTACAGTACAATTAAACAATAGTTACACCTAAAGTTAATGTGTAAATAAGGGCCAAACAAACTGTAAGTTGTGTTATGAAGCATTCAGAACTCACTATGAAGCATTCCAGACAGATCTTTTCAGCAATGATACATTCAACCATGAAGTTGTGTTATACATATTCACATAAACACAAAATTTATGCAGGGAGCTCACAAGAAGGAAGGAGAATGGAGAGCAGCAGTGAACTGCATGAACTTCATGAAATGTTTTTTAAGGACCTGCCTGAATTTACAACGATAGTTGTGGTGTACATATAAGGATGAGTCGCTATAAGTTTAGTAGCACAAAACTGTATGGCACTTCGTGACATATGTTTTCAGTAGCTGCCTCACTCTAACAAAGGCATTATTTCAAAATTTTCAAAGATTTATCATGTAAAACAAATTAACAAAGTTATGGGAACCTACTCAATCCCACAAAGTCAGAGTTTCAAAACCAAAGATCCAAGGTACAGTTCATAACTACACCAAAAGCTCTAGCAGAATCGCCGCAGCATCCTGGGCTTGGTCAGCCTTTACTTGACCAACTACCTAACAGCGATGGACTACAGAATGACAAAGGAGAATATAGATTTATTACAGAATACAAAGATTCAAAGAAATTTGGAATACATATATTTATTATGGAATACAAATTTACAAAGGGACCTAGGACCTCTCAGGCAGCCCCACTAACACAGAAAATAAATCAAAAATTTCTTATGGTCTGCAGATTTACAAAGGAATTTTGTGGCATGAACCAATAACAAAATTCTAGAAATACAAATTTTTAAAACTTATTATGGAATACAGATTTACAAAAGGATAGGGGGGCATCATCTAATCCCAGAAAAACAAAATTTGAAAAACTGATAAATACACCTTAGTCAAGCCAATAGACGAGCTGCTCAAAAAGATTAACAAGTATTGCTTAAGCATTAAGTGAAGATCACTTGCATTGCTGATTCAATGTAGCAGAGAAAAAAGTAGACAAACTACTGAACAACTACTGAAACTCAGAAAAATGCTCAAAGCAAGATACAGTGCTACTCAAACGATAAAGCACTATCCAAGATAAAATAATGAAATGTCGATTAGTCACATTAGACAACAGAGAAAATATTATCACCAAAGTTCAGGACAAAGGAACTATTTCTGGAAGCAAGTTTCATCTAAAAGAATTTAAACAGCATGAGCAGCTGATACTCATTGCAAACAACAATAATACAAATCAAACAAGGTACCCAGATTGCTCTTTCAGATGCAGGCAAGGATCAAACAAAAAGCAACTCACTACCATATGACAGTCTGACAGAGGTGAAACGAAATACTGAGCAACATACGGGAATTACCGCTAGAGGAAATGTAGAAGTCAAACCTGAATTTCTTTGGTGTTGTTGGAGCCTCAAGCCTCGCCTCATCAAGCGTCTCTTTAGACTGAACCTATCAATGTGCTCGCTAGAGTGTGCGAGCTTCCCGAGCACTCAGCAGACCTGCAGCACAAGAATAAAAGAGGACCCTTTAAATCTCCAGAACATAATAAAAGTTTTGACTATAAGTATCATTGGCCCAGTGTGGAAAAGCATGTTGTCACATTAACAAATCCAAAGCAGAGTGAAGCAGTTGAATATAACTTTGACATTACGCCAATGCATAAGAACATTTAGGCAACCTCAAATAAATTTGCACTAGAAAATCAGTGCATAGCCAACCTGACGATGCATATAAATCACCTTTAAGCTTGGGCAAAAGGCATGAGCAGTTCTACATCATATTTATCACCACACAAGAACATGGCCCAACTGTTTGCACTGAATGACCCTTTCATATGTAACCTCCTTGGAGACGTGCTTATATTTCTTCAATGGTACTCCAGAAGAACCGGCAGTATCATATGATCCACCTGCTTCCAGAGACATCCTTACCACCAAAAGGTAAATATATAAATTAGCAAACAGCCAAATATAGACCATAAACTTACCATACAGTTCAACGACACTATTGTTACACCTAAATTGAAGGTGTATCTAGACACCATAAGCAATGTATATATAAACATGTTATATATACATGATTGCAGACTTTGAAGAAGGTTACAATAACCTAAAGCTATATGATAAATGGGTAACACAAATCACAATTACAGGTACATTGATTTTTAGCATAAAAGTTTCAGTGCACAAAAACTAAAATTACATGAATAATGAGGTGTAATATTAGCAGATCAGAACTATAACCTTAACAAATTGTATGTGTAATACGAATCAATGGTTAGAACTGGTAATCATTGTTTCCCTAATTGAAAAGTTTCCTACAAATTACACTAAACAAGGAACAAACAAGCCAGGGCCTTTGTTAGCTGGAGCCTACTGCCATTCATTCAGTCCAGAAAACAAATCTACAAGGCAATGGTAGGAGAACAGAGGATCCAAAATCTTTGAAGCCCAGCACCAGAGCTTGTCGCCTTTTTATATGCACATGAACAACAGAAAACGAATAGAACTTTAATCAATGATATACCATAGTACTGATGACAAAAATAAAAATCCAACTCCATTACCCAAGGAAAAGTGCCCAGCTATCAACAACTATAAATGCAATTCGACATAGATCTTTCAAACAGAATAAAGAATACTTTATCATGTTGCATAGTTCGAGGTGAGATAGCTCAATAGCATCAATGCTCTGCGTATCTATAACACGGGAATTTTTTTCCTAGCCATTATTCAGTAAGCACTTGCATCCATATATCAGATAAAAATTGGACAGGAGAAGAGCATAGAACACAACAAACCCTTGAATATTCTTGCTGATGGAGCCTGCAGAACTGCGGCCTTTGCCTGAGACCAGAGCTTATCTCGTTTTCTTCAGAGTTCAGACCTGCACTCAAATACTGAAAAACAGACGCGAGCTAAACCGTAGAATAAAATGGCTATCCTATTGAACATCCTTGGGA
Organism: Eragrostis tef; assembly: GCA_000970635.1. NCBI lineage: Eukaryota > Viridiplantae > Streptophyta > Magnoliopsida > Poales > Poaceae > Eragrostis > Eragrostis tef. The sequence continues at coordinate 91,268 of LAPY01000341.1, read as the reverse complement.
ACAATAACCATTGGTTGACAAATTCCCAAAAATAAGCACAGAACTGGGTTTCAAACATTATAAATCTAAATATGACACACATTTTGAGAATATCTCCTGTCAAACACTAAGGAAATCAAAATTAAACAAGCTATTGCAACATGTGCCGGGGCAGGTAAGTTAGTGGAAAATTGACTACAAAATTACAAAAGGATTTGTGGGCCTGATGCTATATCAATAAACAAGTTATTCAAAGTCTCAAAATTTTATTATGGAATACAGAAATACAAATGAATTTCGGGCCACTTCCAATCCTATAAACCCATAAAATCAAAATTTCACATATTTAGTATGGTCTATAGAATGACAAAGGAGAATTAGGGTCTCATCCAATCAAAAATTTCAAGAAAAACAAAGGTTCTGATATTTATTATAGAATACAGATTTATAAAGGGACCTAGGCGCCTCTCAGGCAACGCAACTAAAAGAGAAAAACAAAATTTCAAAATTTTATTATGGTCTGCAAATTTACAAAGGAAATTTGGGGCCTCAACCAGCAACAAAATACACGAAAAACAACTTTTCAAAAATTATCATGGAATACATGTTCTCTAAGGGATTTGGGGGTATCATCCGATCAAGAAAAGGCAAAATTTCAAACACCAATCCTCACATACAGTTGTAACACACAATACATACTTATAAGCTACAGTTGTGATATATAGGATCTCCATGTGAGAGTATCAGTTCTAGTCAGGCCAGCCATCAAACAAGTTCGCTGCATAATCAATGATTGACAAAGGAGTTATAAAGCATTGGTAGAAACATAAAATGAAGACAAGTTATTAAATGGATACCTCATCTTCAGACATACCATCAGATTCATAATCTTCATCTGGTTCAGGGTCATCACCATCAGAGAGATCAACCATGACTTCAAAGTCTGAATCATCATAAAAATGTCCCCGTCACCGACCCCGTTTTGGTGCCATCTATACAAACTAGCAGTCAGGTAGCAATGCAAAAATTATGGAGAACAAGAGATGAAATGCCTACATGAAAACCAAAATGCTGTATAGTTTGAAGCAAATATGCACTATTCCTGTTGCAATAACCCCTATCCTTGCTGCCAAATGTAGTAATACGCATTAAACTCTCCTATTGTGTTATATGTGAGTACTATTACCATATGCTGGAGTAGATTGAATGCAGTCTAGAGAAACTAATGAAGTATAGCACACTAAAACGACAGGAATCATACAGCAGCAGCTTCATTTGATTAGTGAAGCGCCTATAACTAGCTCGGCGCCAGAATTTTGGGAGAAATCAGAGAATCGCAAGACCTAGGCTACCAAATCCTACCACAAAAAACACTAGAACACTAAATCGACCATGAAACAACTCATGATTACTACCGGACCAGAAATTATGGGGGAAACAAGATGGGGATCCACAAAACCTAGCCTATCAAATCCAAAGGAATGAAGGAATCTATTCAGAAATCGAGCAGCGAGCACTATACTCCTCCTACAGAATCCCTAGAAACGGAGAAAACTGTTGGGGTTTATACCTCCGAACATAGAGAGAGAGAGAGGAAGGACGAAGAGAAACGAAGAACACCCGAAGAGAAAGATGGAATAGGCCAATATAGAGTAGCATATGAGTCCATGGCCAAGGGTCCCCTCCCCCAAGCCCTTAGGTTCTATTTATAGGGGAGGTAGGATGGCTCTTCTCATTTATTTCATTAGTGAGGCTAAATATTACAGATAAGTCCTCAGACTTTACAAAGAGGTCCCTAGATGCTACAAACAAGTCCCTAAACCATACAAATAGGTCCTAGACCTTCACATTGGCATCTTTGTACACAAAATGGGGAGTTCTAGCC
>LAPY01000341.1:65050-77825 GCA_000970635.1 Eragrostis tef | reverse complement strand
CACCCCAAACCCGCCGGTTGCCGAATCAAGCACGTGCACATAGAGAATTTATATATGTTCAACGTACTTCAAGCTCTTATTTTTCACACGTACGTATAGTTCAAATTTGAATAGTTCCTATATATATAAATGGTAAAAACGTGTAGATTAGGCAAAAGGAAAACAAAAATGTTGGATTCAAGGTTACATTTTAATTGGCATGCTAAAAAGATAAAAGTGTAGCACTAATGATGTAGTACTATACCAACTCATGCAGGATCGGGGTCCAATCGCCGCCAGCCCCGCGTTGCACGCGACTATCCTCTCCTGCTGCGCCATGAAGGCCTGCAAGCATGTCGATTATGCAGTGGACGATGAACCCGCCGGGTCGTGACGCTGAACATAGTGCATGCCCATGCCGGTCTTGGACACGACGAGCCCGTCACGATGCCGCCCCGGCATATGTTGAGATGAGGTGCCACCAGCGTATATATGCTTGCCACAAAACGTGATATATAGTTGGCGAGCCATCAGCCACATGTTGCACGCACGTACATAAGCGAGGAAGCGAACCTGGCCTGACACGACGGCGCGTGTAGGTAGGTACACGCCTACGACGAGAGCCTACTGATAAAAAAATAATGTCATATTTTGTTTGGTAAAGTATATATCTCTTTTATGTTTGATATTATTGTAAAATACGGCCATAGTAAGTAGATGCAAATTTTGCATAACGAGTAGGTTAAACTCTATAAAACCTTAGTATGCCATATCTTTGTTTTTTGAAACATGCATTACATTTTGTTAATAATGTCTTGCCTTACGTATATCTAGTAGTTTTGGCCGTAAATCATTTATAATGAATTTGTGCTTAGGATTGTATTCTCATGTCGAGGGTCGAATTATGATTAGACATGATATTCTTATTAGACTTCGATGTAATGTTTCCCTCTTCTCACTTATCTAAATACTAGCAATTGAAAAATAAAATTGATTGCTTATCAATAACCTTTGGATTATAGACACAATATGTTGAAGTAATATAATGTCATAGAAGTGCACCTCCTTCATTTTGAGCCAAGATATTGGGAGAGCGCCGATGAGCTCATTTATTTGCTCTCTATGAGCCTAGTTTCGATGTCTTCTAAGCCCATTGTTACATTTCATTTTTCATAAAAATTTAGTATGCGTGTTGTGGGACGGACATCAAAAGGAAAAATTAGGCACATCATCATAGACCATACTCTAGAAACATGGCATTCCACACCAAACAAAGGCGGGCTGAATAGATTGACACTAAACTCTATATCTTTTCGAACTCTTGTGACTCACACACTAAGAGGTACTAATTCCACCTGGACCATCTAATTGGATGAGTTACATCGACACGATCTGATTCTAATGGCAAACCCAAACTATATCACTTTTCTAATCAACCACTCGTATTTGCTTCACAAGATACTCCTAGTGACAGTCGTGATTTGTGTTACTCATTTACAGAACAAAGATACCTTTGACATTATTGGAATGTGAGAAGATATTCATTTAGTATGTTTACATGGGTTTTTTTGTATGTAATTATTGTTGCCTCTGTGGAAAAATTATAACACTAATCGCTTTCAGAGGCGAAAGGCCATAGGGAGAGAACGTTTGTGATCCATGGATCTCCGATGGGGAAACCGTCTAGTAAATCTTCAACTCATCCATTCCATTATTGAATATCATATGTAGTGTATTTTTCCCTCTCAAAAAAAGAAGATCCCTCACTTCATTGAACTTATTGGACATTATAAGCAATATAAGCTCTTGCCTGCACTGAGAGTATGCCTTTCGAATCCCCCTCTGCTTGAAATAATTAATTTAGATTGACATCTTTTTTCTTACATTTTGGCGATACGAGTCAACTAGGTTGATTACTGTGATGAATTATTTGTATGTGCATAGTAGTCTTATTTATACCAGCAATTAGTGTATGCATTTGGTTATTCTAATGATGGTTCATCAAATTAATTATATGGAAGATGCCTTGGATCGATTAATTATTACTCCCTCCGTTCTTTTTTATATGACGCCATTGAATTTTTTTTGTTACTTTGATCCTTCGTTTTATCTATAACTATTTGTGTAAATAGCTAAGTGTATATGTTAGCTTTAAAGTGTTTTTGATGATAAATCTAATGATATTTATTTCACATTCAAAAAGCAATTATTTTAATCTATATTATTGGTCAAAATTTAACGAAAAAGTCAATGATGTCATATAAAAAAGAATGGAGAGAGTACGTCTGTACGGCCGGTGCATACCAGCTGTATGTGACGCGTGCCCACGCGATGGCTGGAGATCCTTCCGCGTCCGTCTCGTCGTCGCAGGTGCCGTTCTGCTCCGCGCTGTCCGGAACGACAAGGGCTCGACGCGTTCCGCAGCTCGAATTAATTGAATGCCAACAGCCAGCAGCAACGGGAACGCACCACACCAGCAGTGCCTGCACGACGCCGATCTGCACCATGAGGTCCAGCTCCCACTTCCCGTACATGGCGTCGAGCACAAATTAATGTACACATGCACGTCAGGAGATCAGCCCAGCTCATTCCGAGGAGGAAGGCCGAAGCACGTACGTAGCTGTCCACGGCTTTGAAACATCTTGTAGCATCACGCCTTTGCTTCCATCACGAACCGAAGCTCTCAACACCCAACCCAGAGACTGCAGTGTTGGAGGGATCGAAGGTCTTGATGAGACGTCGAAACCCTCTAACGAAGTGTTGAGGAAGTCCTTGTTCGATCGAAGGCTGTTGAAGGTGATTGGGGTCTCCGGATCACCTCACGAAGCCCTGCGGGTGGTCGGGATCGTAGATTGATGCGTGCGAAGCCCTCCTTCTGGTCCGGGGTATCGGGCGAAGGTGACGGCGTTCAGGTTCCCTGCCGAGTTTGGCTATGCGAAGCCCTCTTCTGCCCGCGATGCCGGGCGAAGGGGTTAAGTATTCAGAGAGTGTTCAATGCGGTTCGAATACTGATTCCTTCGGCTCGGCATCGTGACGAAAGGGACAAGGCCGCAGCGAGGTATTAGGCCAGGGCCACGCCGCGCCGGCTGGCTCATCAAGCAGAGCTAGCTCCGGATCGAGCTCGATATATATATGCATCATCTTCTTCATGCATGGCGTCTCAGTACGTACGTGGTCGAGCAAGACTTGCTTCGTGACCTTGTCAACTCAAGCTTAATTTGGTTCTACACTCTAGCTAGCTAGACGTAAGTACTACAATGGGTGATGCACTGATGCCAAGTGACAATGCGCACCGAACATGTCATTATCATGCATGCACCCATGAGATTAGGTAGTGACAGCAGGAATACGATGCACCAACGTCACGCACTGCAGGATGCTGTAAACTTAATTACCACATCACATCATAGATGATAAGAACTTTATCACTCCGTTGCATGCCCAAAGAAAAGTACTTAATAGTTTTCGGTAATTAACGTTCGAGTGTTGATGAGGCCAATAAAGCTGTGCCATCTCTGATTTCTTGCAGTATTTTTGACTACTTTTTCATAATAGCACTGGTGGGTAATTTTCTCTGAATAACGTGAGAGTTTTTAGACCTTGAGAGCGAACCAGACTTCTTTTCTTTGTCAACTATATACACAATAGATGATTTTTAGATTGTGGAGTTGGTCAAATTTCTCTCCCCAGTAAAAACATCCAATATAATGTTTGTTTTATACAGGCCTATTCTTGGGGGAAATAAGCCATCAATTTGCACATAACACTCCTAAAAAAGGTTCATACTTGGGCTACGACTGGAAACAAGAAGAACCAACGTTTTGGACCGGGTTTTGTTTCAGTTGAAGCATGGAGGCCAGCATTTGCTTACAGTTGCTTAGATTCAACTACATCAACTAGCAAGAGAGATTACTTCCCGGGCACTGCGCAATTGATGTCCTTAAAATGCTATCTTGAATCGGCACACACATTGTATTTTGTGAACATGAGTTGTATTTGTATCTGAAATTGAAAAAGGACATCATCAACTAGCTACAACGTTTTCAAATAAAATTGTAAGATTTAAGATATTAAAAACAAAATAGGCCACATATTAACCAAAGGAGCAGGCGTGCCACAGATTCTAATGGAAGTCTAGCTGCACATAAGCCCGTTCAAGGATCGATCGGGTGAGAAGACCTATTTAGGAGGATGAAGAAAGGGATCTCAAGTTGCTGAAGATGAAAGCCTGCCCAACGTAGGTATGGGGCTGATCAAGAGGGGTGTGAGAGTGATAGTGCAAGTGTGTTCTTGCCTTTTTGTTTGAGATAAAAGGTTAGCTGATTTGAGGTATGATGCCAGATAACACTTTTGACCTTGTCTGTAAATGTTTGTTCTACCCTGGTAATAGATATGGATGTGGCCTCCGTGCCCTTATACTCAGATCTAGGAAGGTGCAAGGTGTGATGCAGTGATGCCTTAGGTCGTCACTCAAGGGGCAACAACATCGCAATTAGCAATCCAACAGGGACAAGCGCGCGAGTCGGTGGTTGGAGAACCGAGGTGGAGTGAACATTGATTGCTCAAATAAACTACGATTAATTTTCCTGTAACAACAAGAGACACCTTGCTGACCTTCATGAGAGTCGCAGAGCCGGTAAATCAAAAACTCGACGACTCCAAGATTAAAGAGAGGATCGATGTAGTGGCATGTGGATTAGTGGAGTGCTGATCTTGTTCCTTGTCTGAGCTTACACTCTGCCGACAGTCCACATTTCCCTGCTCTCCAGGTAACGCTCTCATGCTGCCGACAAGTGTGTGTCCTACTGGCCACTTGATTCTTGTCGACATAGACAGGCGGCGATTATTGCAAAAATATCTTCACCTGATTCTATCACATCTGATCTCTTTTCCGCCACAAAGAAAATCTGGAGCACTTGTGACGAATATTTGCACTAAACGAGACCACATAAAATGGATTTTTTCCGTTAGTGCCGACACTGCATCGCTTTAAGGGCCGATATTATGGCGCTCCACATGCAAAACCGTCCACACAAGCAGCTGTCTCGGTGGTCCCCAGCCCCATCACCCTCGCCTATATAAGATGGTTAACACCAGGTCATCTCCCTGTGCTAATAATCTCACTTCCAGCTAGCTCGCTCTGAAACGAAGCTCAAAAGACCATCAGGGAAAGAAGAAGCTGCAAAATAGTAATGGCAGAGGGCCAGAAGAACAACTCGTCGGGGGGCCCGCCGTATCCGTGTTCCAACAGAAGAGCGCCGACAAAGTCGACAAGAAAGAGGTCGCCGGCGCCGCCGCGCAGCTCCTGGACGCGGCGTCCACGTACGGCAAGCTCGACGACAAGCCGGCCGGGCAGTACATCGAGAAGGCCGAGGTGTACCGATCAAGGCCGAGGCGCCGCCACCGGCTGGCGACGCGCCGCCCAAGTCCGAGGAGCCGCCCAAGGAGCCTGCGCCTGCACCGGCCAAGGAGGAGGCCAAGTCGGATGGGTTCGGCATCGACGACGTCGTCAAGGGCGCCGAGTCGCTCGTGGAGAAGCAGGGCGGCGGCGAGCAGAGCGGCGCCGGAGGGCTGTTTAAGATGGCACAGGGGTTCATGAAGTAGATAGAGCGCATGGAGCTTCATACGTGCACGGTGTTCTTGAGTCTTTGTTTACCTTCTTGTTATGTCGTGGTTGTGTCTAATAAATACCCACTAGTTGTTGTGTTGGTGTGCGATGGATGGAGAAAACCGCTTGTGATCTTGTCACTGACTGTAAACTTTTAAAGATCTTGTGTATTGTGTAACCATGTTTGCTGCTAAGTTCGTTAAAAATGGTTGTGTTGCTAATCTAGCGAAAACACTTTAATGTTTTTGTTTTTGTTTTTGTGCTAGAACCAGTTAATAGAGACGAAGTTCGTACAAGCCGTGGTCAGGGGCCAAGGGTAGGGAGGGCGTAAAACAGAGCAACAATGCAACAAAGGAAGGGGATAAAGATCAGCCGAGCAGGGGAACGATAGATCGGAGCTTCCTCACACCTGAGCGCGCAGCGAAACACATTTTATATCATTAAAAGTTTATACATAACAAGCTTAATGCAAGTATATCTGATTCTGGTGTTGATTTCTTGATTTAGCTGCTTGTTTTTCTCACATGCCTATGGCTGACGTAACACAAATGTCATATGATTAGGGGAGAAAAAACACAGACGTGAGAGAGAAAACAAAACTATAATCTCCTTCACGAATGTCAGTTGTCATGACTTGCGCATATATATGTTGCTGATCACCTTGTCTTAAATTGCTTTGTTCCACCACTTCTTTTAGTCGTTGGCATAACTATAGTGTTTTAGGACTTTGTATGCTGCTCATTTTTCCACCAAGCAAGTAAAGTAGTAGTTAAATCAAACATTTGCATCTTCATATCAAGGAGTAGCATAGTGAGCCAAAGCTTTCTTTCTCGACTCTGTCACCGAAATGGTATATGTTATACATCCTACTGTAACATTTTTCTTAAGAAAGGAGCCACAACATTTTCTTTGTAAATGGATAGAAATTAGTATATTAATCAGAGACAAAAAGAAAAAGATTACGTACCATTGTCATTAGAAAAAACTTCAAAAATGCCCCCACACGTGAGAAAAATAATTGTTTGAGTGAAATTGGCAGGTAATTTTAAAACATAGGAGGACGTTTTGAACTATTTTTTTAAGAAAAGATGAATGACTTTCTTTCATTTAATCCTCGTTGGTAATTTCTATTCAGTGAGAGAAAACTTTCTTTCTCGATTATGTGACCAAGATGGTATATATTTATATTATACATCCTAACATTTTGTTAAGAAAGGAGCCACAATGTTCGCTTTAATTGGATAGAAATTAATATATTAATCAGAGACAGAAAGAAAAAAATCTGTACTATTGTCATTAAAAAAAAGTTCCAAAATGCCTCCGCATGTTTGAAAAATATGTTTTTAAAGTGAAGTTGGCAGGTAATTTTAAAACACGAGGAGGGCATTTTGAACTAATGTTTTTTAATAGGCAAAATTTGCTACTAGACATCCTTCAAGTGCGGTATTTGCTTCTGGACATCGCTCAAATGCGTCGTTGCCAGAAGACACTACTCAATTGTGGTAATTTGCTATTAGACATCCAGACATTAAAATACTCATTTTCTTATATAAAAAAGAGAGACAAACTTACAATTGACACTAATACTCATATTGCGTCGTTGAGTCAGAACACGTTAATTTTGCAAATAATATCATTGATTTTTTTTCCTATAGATTACCATTTACTTTTGCTCATAGATTATCATATTTGTCATATATAATTGATTAAAATCTTATTATCATGAGTTACTTTATGTCTCTAGAATAATGTGTTATTATATATCTCACATGGCACAACGTTGGATTTTGCAAGAGTAATTTGGTCTATTTATATGTTCTCTCTTTCTTTTATGTATGAAAATAAGTATTTTAATGACTTAGATATCCGCTAGCAAATTGCCACAATTAAATAGTGTCCTGTAACAAAGACACATTTGAGCGGTGTCTAAGAGCAAATGCCGCCATTAAAGAGTGTCCACTAGCAAATTCTGCCTTTTTAATAACAAGATAGATGATTTTCTTTCATTTAATCTTCGATTATGTCGTTGGTAATTTCTATTCAGTGACCCTTTTCTTGACAAAATATTAAGAAAAAGTAATTAAAAAATTATTTAACAAAAAAAAAACGCTCTATTATGGTTCCCTTAGACGTCTTTAGAGAGGAAATTATAGCTGCACCTAGAAAATAATGCGAGCCCATGGATCCTAGCTGGAGGCCTGGAGCCCGGCCCATGGACGGGATCCATTCCTCCCTTTCTTTCTTTTCTTTTTTCTTCTTGTTGCGGTACTCTGACCACAGTAGTGTGCCTCCCGTTTCTTCCCAACTCTCACAGGTCCGCCCGCCGAACACACGTCCAATCCAGATCAAGCAAAGCATCTCCCCATCTCGTCCTTCCAATCCCTCGTCGTCTTCGCCATCCCACCCCTGCGTGCAGAGTTGACCCCGCCGGACCTGGATTGGTTGACTTCTTTCTTTGCTGGTGAGGATAACCTTGCTTTCTTGGATGGGTTCGATCGTTTTGTTCTACATATTTTCCATTTGTTTCTTTTATGTCCTGAACTGATCCCCGTATCAGGTCCGCCGCGGAGGGCTCCGTTAAGATTAGCGTACACTAGCCGTTCTGGAAGCTGTAGATCGCAGCAAATCGTCGTGTGATGGTCCAGTCATAGGAAGGGATTCTTTGCTAGCGGATGAACCGGGTCTCGCAAGTAGGTGCTGTTGGTTGGCTTCAAGCATGCAGGGACCTAGTTCATCGGCTTGTCCTACTATCACATTCGAGGAAGCTCTTAAGAGGGAGATGGAATACCGCAAGAGATTGGAGAGGACCCATCCACATCTGCTGATTGCTCTCAGTGGAGCCTCTGAAACGCAAAAGGTAAGGTCCTTCGTGCGCTTTAATGTTGAGTATTTTAGCAGTTCTGAAGCTCTGTTCAGGGAATTGGAAGTGTGTGGTCACTGATCGGTAGCAGAGTTTTACAATTTTGAAATGTCGCTTTTCCATGGGTCCTGAATTTGTTCAATCGAAAGTAGAGTTTAATTTTGTTATTGAGCTACTGTACCTGAATGTGAAACAATGTCCCTTGCAAAAGTTTATTACATGTTAGACCCCAAATATGAGGTTGCAATAGTGTCCGACTTTTATTTTCGCTTGTTTCCTCTGAATCGCCAAACTTGAAACTAAAACCTGCTAATAGTGCTCACGGCATGGTCGGTCCATTGCATTAGGCGGAAGCTCTGTAGGTCGCTTTCGTATAACACCGTTCAAATCATTATTCAGTTTGTGGATTGTTGGCATGGATCTCTAGAACTAGAAGGCATTTCTCTAAAACGTGCAGGAGGACTGTGCTTCATCATATGATGTGAGAAATAAAGAAACAGGTTGTCTTAAAAAAAGCAACCAACAGATGGAAAAAATAATAAAAATTAAAGAAACTTACAGATGATATATGTTAATTGGATGGCAGAGCTTTGATGCTATTCAAAGGGCAAAGGATAGTTTGTCAAAGAGTGCATTCCAGTTCTGGGCTTTCTATATTATGCGAAATTATTTAAGCTTCTGAGCTGTGAATTATCGATTTGACATACACTTATCTGGCTGTTCTTTAAGCTTCTGCCTATGGAAATTTCACCTTATTTCTCTTTAATGATGAGCATATTTTAGCTAGAAACATTCACTGGTCCTCAATTATAGATATTTGTTACTATTTTAGTTAGATGCTTAAAAAAGCATGATAGGTGTCTATGTGCTTTTAGTTATTATTTTATTGTGGATATAAATGCTCATTACTCATTTTAAATTGTGCTAAAAATATTTTCAGTTTGCGGAGGTCATTACAGCAATCTCTGACATTTCTAAGAGAAAGGTAGCCCCTGAGTGCAGCGTGTCTGCTCAGCAATCTAGTTTAACTTGTGCTACTATACAGAGACAACCGCAAAATTGGTATCCCACAAAGAAAAAGGTGAAAGTTCCACAGTCTCCCTCACAGATTCTGCAATGCCCCAGACCAAATGTTGTCCCTTCCTTTTGGTGCAAAATTTGCAAGGTTGACTGTGTCACTGAGTTTAATTTCGGAGCCCATATTGGAGGGAAAAAACATAAAGCCAAAAAGCTAGAAATTCTTGGTAATAGGAACACTGTAAGACCTGCTAGTCAGTGTGCAGGTATCAGAAATCCTGGACAAAATGCCCATGCAGTTTCTGGAAGAACAAATAATGAACCAAATGCGTCAAGAATTACTGCTGGACAAATCTGTGATCTGTCATCAGAAAGCAGAACTGATGGAACAGATGAAACCTGATGCACTGCCCTACCTACGAGCAGCTTGGATATCACTGCAGTCTGATATCTATAATAATGCTCCTACACATTTTCATCTGATTGGCAGAGTATGTTTTTCAGTTCTCAGGCCACTATGGAAATTTCATCTGATGGCGGTGGACCAAACATCAGTAATAGTCAGTAACTAAGTTTAGAAGTTATGAAGTGAACATTGTCCGAGCCTTCTAGTATTTGTTGGAATGATATTTGACAGCAGTGTTGTCTCAGTTTTTTCCTTCTCGGAATGTACAGTGTGGTATATCTTGCTCCAATGCTGATAAATTACTGGATAACTGTAGCCCATGTAATGAATCAGAATCCCAAATGCTGCTGCCAAACTGGTGAGCCATATTATTGCATTTTCTGCATATTTATTTACCATCCAGTAAGCAAAGAGCCATACTATTAGCTAAAATAAACTCAAAATATCCACAGAGCATAAACATTTATGTTCAACTTCCTATAACTATACTTCACTGTAACTGTTTGACAGAATATGGTCTCCAGTTTTCACTGTTAACCACAGTACTTTATATGTTTAGAAAAAAAGTACTGAAAATGTAATGATATTCACACTTTGGATGGATACTTGTGTCACACACTGGTCGAACTGTTAAATGATTGACCCCATATATGCCAGCTAATAGCCATTTCTTTATTCGAAGCATCCTTTTTCCCAAATACCTAATCAAACACTTCTATGTTATATTAGGAGTCAAATTTTAAGAGTTGGACAGTAGTTTTTTTATCTGATACTTTGATTCTATGTTTCAATTAACCTATTTTTTTGTTGTTTGAAAGTTCAGTGTTTATCTTTGGTATTGGAGGTTGGGTGGAAATAAAATCCAGCATCTATCTGCTAATTCAGCTCAGTTACCATTTTGTTTTGGTTTAATGGTGACGAGTTCCTCCTCTTTAATTGTTGTTTCTGGTCAGCGTGGTAGCTTCAAGATTTAAATCAGTTCTCTCCTGTTACTTCTTTGCCTTCATGACCCATAACTTTTGCTGCTAGTTTGTAATGTTTATCATCTTGTATAATCTTGATGTCTGGTTTGCTTTTGTCCGGTTCTCGGGTCATGTTAGTTTATGGTGGCCAATCTATTCTCTCATGTCAAAATTTAATCATTGTTCACTGAAACGTAATGGATACATTATCAACTCTGATCTGTTGTATTAAGTAAAATCATTGGGAACAATGGCTTCTTAACTCAAGTTTTATTATTACTATTATTAGTAGACTACTTATCCAAAGTCTAGGCATTGGCTAGTGAATTGGAGGCCTTATCGTACATATTTTTGGTTTCCTTGTTGTTGAGATCTGCATGTGTTACTTCATAAGCCACGAGCTGAAATTTTCTATCAAGAAAATAAAATTGGGTTGCCCGTATATACACATGAAAGAGTGCATCCTGTACGTGTATGCTGGCCTTTGTTATCCCGCTGAACGAGTCATATCATAATGAAGAAAAAGGATTGCAGCCTCAACCATTTGAGGCTCATTATTATCCACATCGTTGATTGCTTGAACCAACGACTGTAATCATCTTGATGTTCCATCTATTCTGGCCTCGTTACAAAAGTGGCCCAACGCCATGACCGTGAATTGCTACATCTGGCGAGTGGCTATAAAGAGAGCCCAGCTGATGTGGATTGCCGTCAATGCAGCAACAGGCCACATATATTAAACCTACGTTACTTTATGTCTCTGAAAAATTTCTCTTGGCCCAGAACTGCCCAGCAAGTCACATTTTCAGAAGCCTTGGCAAAGACTAGGACAGAAGGAACTAGTTGCAGCTAAGCTCCATGAGGCAGGGGTCCAGCAACCCTGTGTCATCATCCGCCGAGCCTCCCAAACCATGAGTTGTGGCCGAGACTTGTAGTCGACGGGCACTTCCTGAGCCACATACTATTGCTGGTCCACCACAGGTCCAGATTGGAATGCGAAAAAGTGCACTATATCCGTAATCCATCTGGGATTGAAGCTCGAAATCTTGTGGCGCTGAAGCTCCGGTGCTTCTGGCTCCATCCGTTGGTCCTACTATTTACCAGCGGCTCTCTCCCCTGCATTGTGACCTGTAATCCTTGTGATCCTGAACTTCAAAAAGAAGTGAAATAATAGCAATGGAGACCTCTTGCTTCCTGACATCCAAGCCATCGCCCACCAAGAGGATGGCAACGACGTCCCCAGCCGGCGTCACCAAGCCCAAGCTTCATGTGCTCTTCGGCAACCGGCGCGCAAGCTCTTCTGTCACTTGTGAGTGATCTCCGGCACCTCATATTGCTGGCTTGCTCATTAGTACAACTGTGCTAAACATGCTTTTTTTTTTACTTGCTCCAAAAAGGTTGCAGCTACAATCCCCGGTCGTCGTCAGAAGACGGCGTGGCGCCGGCCATCGATCGGGACTGGCGGTCGTACCGCGCGCAGCTCTACTTCAACGAGCAGCACGCGAAGAGCGCGAACCCGGCGGTGGCCGCGATGCCGCCTCCGGTGAAGATCGGCGACAAGTGGGCGCACCCGCTGGTGGAGCCGGAGAAAGGGTGCCTCCTGATCGCGACGGAGAAGCTGGACGGCTCGCACATCTTCGAGCGCACGGTAATCCTGCTCCTGTCCGCCGGCGTGCTGGGCCCCGTGGGCGTGATCCTGAACCGGCCGTCGCTCATGTCCATCAAGGAGGCGGAGTCCATCTTCGCCGACGACGCCGACATCCCCGCCGCCTTCTCGGGCCGGCCGCTCTTCTTCGGCGGCCCGCTGGAGGAGTGCTTCTTCCTGCTGGGGCCCCGGGGGGCTTCCGCCGGCAGCGACGTGGTGGCGCGGACGGGGCTCTTCGATGAGGTCATGCCGGGGCTGCACTACGGCACGCGCGAGAGCGTCGGGAGCGCCGCCGAGC
>LAPY01000341.1:28274-38878 GCA_000970635.1 Eragrostis tef | reverse complement strand
TGCTATACGAAGTTATTACGAGGGAGGCGCATAGAGAGAGAGAGGGCGGCGGCTGCTGAAAGAGAGAGAGAGAGAGAGAGAGAGAATTAGGGTTTGACCCCTCTAATTACTTTCTGCCTTTATTAATAATATCCCCCTCTATATATAGAGAAGGGTGACTTGACCCCTAAGTTACATGATTACTTGACTCTTAAGCAAACTAGTGGACCCATGGCCCACCTTTCCTAACTAACTAGCCGACCACCTCCTTAGCTTGGCCCTTGCGCCTGCTATAGGTGAGGCCGACCTTAACACGATATGGAAGGCAAAAATTCCACTTAAGATCAAAATTTTCCTGTGGTTGATTGCGCAAAATGCAATCCTCACAAAGGACAACCTGTTGAAAAGGAAGTGGAAAAGGAGTAAGAAGTGTTTCTTTTGTGAATAAGATGAAACGATACTACACCTCTTTTTCAGCTGCCAGGTTTCCAAATATGTACGTGTATGGAGCCTGATAGGGGTCGTTATAGGAGCTAGCTGTTGTCCTGAAAACATAGAACAATATATGACTTGGACTAGACACTTCCTAAAAGGAGGAGAGAAATTTTACATTGTTGGTTTGGCTGCAGTTTTCTGGGCCCTGTAGAAATTGCTTAACAGATTGTTTTTTGAAAAAAAGATTATTAGATCTCCTACTGAGATCGTTTGCTACACTTGTGTCTTCTTGAAATACTGGGCAGGTCTGCAGAAGGAGGAGGACAAGGTCAAGCTGATGGCGGGAGCAGAAGCGTTGCAGCAAACTGCAGTAGCCTACCACACAAGGACGAGTGGGAATTCAGCTCAAGAAAGGCCGAGAATCAGCATCTAAAAGGAATTTGGAAGTGAGGAAAGCCTCAAGCAAGAGCAGTGAGGAAACTTTGCTGGACATGACGCCTTCAGCTTTTTTAGGTCCCAGTAATTTGTTTCTGTTGCACCAGCTTCCCCTGGCCGATCTGTTGTTTATTTTCTAGAAACTCTTTACTTTTCATTTTCATTTTCTGAACAGTCCGCTTATGACTGAAACTCGAATCTGGTGTAATTTCGTTGCCTTTGTAATGAAATTTCAGGCTTTGCCGTGCCGTGGAAAAAAAAACTGGTATGTAAATAGGTTGCACTCCTATGAAATTTATCACTGCATAAAGAGATTGCACTGAATACTTTCCAGAGGAGTTCCACTGCCATACAATGGTGACAGCATTATTAGAAAAGGAAAAGATACTGACAATCTGAACTAGTTCCAACCACATGTTGATGAGTCTTACCCCTCCTATCCTTCTAATGGCCAGTTTCAGGTTTTGCCCATCCCATGCTTTAGCAAGGGTAATCCCCTGCTCATTAACTATGTTGTAAAGCTCCAGAATTGAATGGCAAGGCAGCAGGAGCCAGAGCACTGGTCTTTCCATGACCTAATTCTTTTACCATCCCCACATTCCATCTAAAACCCATTTTTCCTGCCTTACATGCCCACATAATCCCTTTCTAGAAGGGTGAGATTTTGTTATCATCACAGCAAAACATATTTGGGTTATTAACATTATACTTGCTATCTACTATCCTCTTCCAGATTTTATCACCATCCTCACATAGTATCTTTGTATCCAGGACCCTAGTAGGCATAGGTTCAGATCTCTAAAATCTGGGATCCCTATACCTCCATGGTCCTTTTTTTGTGTTAGCATATTCACATTAGCTAAGTGATATTTTCTATTGCCTTCTTTATAATCCCAAAAGAAATTAGCTATTTGAGAGTTAATTGCCTCAATAGTCCATTTAGGGAACTTAATCATCAACATTAAGTCAATAGGAATACTGGTCAGGCATGCTCTTAGAAGGGTTAACCTACCCCCATAAGAGAATAACCTGCCCTCAAAAAAAACAAAGAGAGTAACCTGCCTTTCCAGCCTGCCACTCTCTTAATCACTTTGTCAACTATCGGTTGAATATCTTCTCTACGTAATTTATCACGGTGGAAGGGGACACCCAGATACTTAAAAGGAAACCTGCCAATCTCGCAGCAAAATATTTGTGCCAGATTTTTGGTCTCCTCCTCCTCTAAGTTGATAGGTACCATATCACTTTTATGATAATTTATGTGGATACCAGAAAGTTTAAATGTCTTGCATGATTTTAATCTTTATCTAGAAACAGTAGTGTATCATCTGCTTATTGAAGGCTGATAACACCACCAGGATACAGGTTTGACATAAATCCACATATATGTTCGTTTTGTGTTGCTTTCACGAGCATCTTGCTGAACACATCTGCTACCAGATTGAACAGGAGGGGGACAGGGGATCTCCTTGTCTCAACCCTTTACCAGGCTTAAAGCTAGAGTTGTTTTCATCACTGATCCTAATATAAGTGGATCCTCCCTTCACTAATTTCAGTTTCCAGTCAGTCCATCTCCCACTAAAGCCTCTCTTAGCCAACATTTCTTCTAGAAACTCCAAACTCACCTTGTCATATGCATTTTCTTGGTCCAGCTTAAGGACCAGGCCTTGACACTTATTTTTGACTGCATCATGAATAATCTCACAAGCAGTCACCACACTCTCCAAAACCTTTTATGAAGGCAGTCTGATTATTAGCTATGAGTCTATCACTGGTTTTAATCAGCCTATTATTCATAGCTTTTGAGAAAACCTTGAAGCTACAATTTATCAGACTTATAGTCTGATTTTTTTCAGAGTTTTAGCCTCTGGCTCCTTAGGGACAAGAGTCAACATAGCATAGTTCAATATAGCAATATTGATCTCTCCTTTTTCGAAACCTTTTACCATAAGCATGAAATCATTTTTAGTAACATCCTGGAACTTATGGTAGAAAAGGAAGGAGAAGCCATCTTGCCCAGGGGCCCCTTAAGCATAAGAACCAGTAATGGCTTCCTTTATTTCCTCTTCAGAAAAAAGGTGCTTCAAGCATCTCATTCTCCTCTCTGGATACTTTCTCTTCTTCACTCAAAAAATTGTCCTCTAGGCTAATATTCATTCTCTCCTCAGCCCCAAAGAGTGCTTTATAGAAACTAATATCACATTTAAGCATGCCTTTAGTATCCTCAATGATGCCTTCTTCACTTTCTAACTTGGTGATCATCTTTTTTCTCCTCCTTTGATTTGCCACTGCATGGAAATATGCAGTGTTCTTGTCTCCTTCCTGGATGTCTCTTTCTCTAGATCTTTGTCTCTCCCCTGATCCCGGATCACTGGATCGGAAGCCTACATGGGCCAGTCGTCCACCTCACCCCTTCACCGGCTCACCTCCTTCCTCACGCTTGGCTAACTGCTTGCGTTCACGCTATACCTACAATCCAAGTCACAAGAAAGCATCGTGTTTCCCTGACGCCCGTATTATGTTTTGGCTAACCAACTTCTCTTTCGGCAACCACAGACCTTGAAGCGATTTGGATGTCCTCCAACTCTAGCGTCTGAGCTCATCGTCGAAGTGTCATCCCTTCTAATGTAGATTATGGCCAGGACATGGTGGACTCTGCACAAGCTGGCCATGGGACGGCGGTGGCTTCCAGACTTGATTACCGCAGGCGAGTCACAGAAGGGATCGGAAAGTTGTGATTGCCGGGATAGTTTAAGGGCAGATGGGCTTAACGACCCTTAACAGCGTCATTAGATGGAAGGGGTCTTGATGCTTTGTGATTCGTGCCTCTTCATTGCTGGAAAGCATAGAAACACTTCAATCTAGCGTCATTAGATGGAAGGGTCTTGATCCTTTGATATTCGCGCCAATTCTGCTGCTTCCACCATTGGCAGTCCGTCCTCGCTGTTCCTTGGGGCATGTCTCTTCACTGGCCATGAGGGTTCCATCTTCATCGGCTATAGGATCCCCCATCACGCCTCTTCATCCTCTACCATTATCCCTCTCACCATTAAAGAGCCATGGTGCCTCACACCACTGCACTAATTGGAAGCAGTTAATATGAAAAAGAAAAAAAAAGAAAATGGAAGCAGCAGCTCTTCCTCCTCGTTCTGGGGAACCGTGTCAGCTTGAGAGGAGGAAATTTGCAAGGCCATGTGAGGGAAAACAGCCGAGGCAACAGTACAAGAAGGACCGTGTGTTGGCTCGATTTTATCTTGCTTATCGTGACCTCCACGCCACATCCCCTCCGTCGTGGGCTGCAAGAGTCAAAATTATTCTACCCAATTCATTTCAATAAATAGGTTTTCAAAAACAGGTTAAATGTATCCCCTCCATCCTTAGCCAAACTTTCTTAAGCTTGACTACTAACAGTAGAACATTCATAAAGATTGATAGCGTAAAAATGGTAGCACTTGATTGATCGCGACACAAACGATCTTAATGTGTAATTCTTATGCTGTCAATCTAGATGGAATTTTTCCTACTAAAGGTTAAAGTAAAAAAGTATTGACTTAGGACATACATAAATGTAGCTTTATCTGGGACAGAAGTATATAAAAAGAGGACTTTTACAGTCCCCCATACTAGCTAGTACTTTTTAAGAATACTAGCTAGTATTATGATCTGATGGTTCACATCAATTGACTCTTGCCATCAATACTAGCTAGTATTTATGGCAGATTCGTAATTATGTGTTATGATGAGGCCAAAACGAAAATAAAATGGTAGATTAGTAATTATCAGTAGCATCATAGTAATTAATCTGCTATTGGCGGCCGTCTAGAGTTAGGGTTCATCGTTGTCCAGGATTCATCGTTCTAGAGTTAGGGTTCATCGATGGAATTGGCCGGATCTCCAGGGCCGTTCACACCAAAGCCTGTAGTTCCGCCGTCAGGGTCTTCCTCGGCCTCATCGTCGGCCGTTGTCGAGTACGAGCTCAGCCGCCAACTACCCACGCCGTGACGACGTGGTTCTGCACATGAAGTTCTGACCCGTGGGGTATCCTTCGCCGGTGCGGCCACCGCGGAGGCAGATGCAATCGGTTCCGTCCACTCGTCAGCGCCCTTATCTGCCCTACAATGCCGCTGGTAATGCGAGGTCCGGCAAAGTTTCAACCTCAACACGCGGAATCCTGCGTGCAGTGTGGTGGCAACGTCGAGTAGGAACCATTTATCGGAGGTGACCTGATGTAGTTGACGGTACACTGAGTTCAATATCTTAATCATCCAAGCAACGATTGGCCTGCAGTTCGGCAATGATTCTGTCAATCTTGTCCAATGGTTTAGCTTGTATACTGTAACTGTAACTCAATCTAGTTCAATATCTGAATATTTTGTTCACAAGTCACTGTAAATGCTGGTTTGTACTCTGTTTAGCAATCAATACCTTATATCTTCAGTGCCGGTTTGTACTCATTAGATTTCAGTTTAAAGAAGAATCTGTTCAGTTCATGCTTGAGTGCTGGTTTTGTCAAATATATCGCATTGGTCGATGGTGCTATTTAGAGGCGGCAGAACGACCGGAGTACAATCACAGTCCACGTGGGTTGATGCTGCTCTTCAGAGGTGGCAAGGTTGAAGAGGAAGACGTCCGCAGGAGCCGCGCCGGGAAGTGGACGATGTTGTGTTTTTCCGCCGGCCTTGATCTGTTTCGCTAGGCGAGCCACATGCATCTAAACCTAACTTTTGTTCATGGTCAGAAAACGTAATTTAGCCAATAAACTTTCAATTCCTAAATTGCCCTTAATAATACTAGCTAGTATTTTTCTATAATACTAGTTAGTATGGGGGACCGTAAAAGTCCTCTATAAAAAACACTACGCAACGTGTGGATGCCAACTAGGAAAGTTCGGCATAATTGATGCTTTTCATTGACGATGATGTCAGATGAGTTGGAAATGGATGAGTGCGCTGAAACGAGGAGCATTCTGTCATGACCAAAAACACATACATGCGGCAAACGAAGAATTAAGGAAGCCGAAATTTTGTTATTTAAGCATGCATGCTGGCAGTTTTCGGAGATTAGGCACGGCAGGCCACTAATTCCAAAACTAAGCAGGACGCTGCTGGGTCGTCGCGTCCGCCAGTTGCCGATGGACGCTGCCGAACTACAGCGCTTCCATATCCGAGCCCGACTCCTTCGTTTCACAGCGTCCCAACCCACCTGAGGTTCAAACTGCCTGCATCGGGCGCGAAAGCCAAACCTAGCCACGACGTCGCCGGGCTGCCGGCCCTTTGCCAGAGCGAGAACGGCGATGCTGTCGGTCTTCAATTCTTTCATTCAGAGCTTGCGATTCCCCTCTCGCTCCTCGGCGTTGAAGATTCGTGGCGCTATCTCTGGCATTGGCGATTACTTGCGCACACCGCATTGCTTCGTCTCCGTGCTTGAGCAGAATGTCAGAACAAGTCGTCATCGAAAAGGTTAATTTCTGGAGCCTACTTCTCTGTTTCATTCTTCCTTTCAATGCTCAGAAGTACGGTGGTAGATGTTAAACTAACGAAATAGATTGTGCTTTATTTTTCTTAGACGCTCAAATATTACCGGTCGAATGAGCAGTCTGTACTTGAATCCAAGCCACGATCTAAAGAGATTGAATTGGTCAGGGCAGTAGCAAACTGACGACGGAGAGAGCCGTGGGTTTTGAGCGGAACTACGATCGAGTTTTGAGGACGCTACGGATTGTCGGAGTCCATGACGGGGATGGGAGCGCCATAGGTTCAGAGCGTCCATCGGCAACTAACGGACGCGACGACCCAGCAGCGTCCTGCTTAGTTTTGGAATTAGGGGCCCGCGGTTCCTAATCTTCTAAAACTCCGGCATGCATGCTTAAATAACAAAATTTCGGGTCAAATGTAGTTAGAAAGCAGCCATTTCCCTTTTGCTGCACTGATAACCATTTCAGCTTTTACAAATATAAACAAAAGATAATATACGTACTTAGGTTGATCCTAAAATTGTGCGCCCTCGTCAGACTCCAACACAAGATAGATTAATTATGCACTGGCGGCTTCTTCAGAACACGAAGCTGCATCGCTCCACCTGCTGCCTATTGCGGTGCTTTATCACCTCCAAAAAGGAAAAGCAGCCACAAACGCACCTTTTTTATGTTTCCGCACAACATTCAGATTATTTATATGAAAAATGCTTCAGGTTAGACCAATTTGTTAGACTTTTGTCCGACCAAGTGTTTTAAGCATTTTGATTGATATGTGAATCACCACCCAAGTGATTTTATCCATTAAATTTCCTTAGGGTACAAAAGTCTAACAAACAGGTCAGACCTATAGTAGTGCTCTATTTATATATCTATCGGACTTCAACTTGGTCTGCCCAGCTCCTAGAAAATACATTATATACACCTGCAAGCACGAGTCAGTACTGCCTCGACTCTCATATCGAATCTTTCGCAGCTATGTGGATCGATCGATCTAACTTGTTTATTATGTTCATTTACAGTCATATACCTGCATACAACCATTACTCGATCTCTAGGTTGATATGGATACAAAGAAGCCTTACATACTTTCCGTCATCATAGTATTCATCTACACAGGCATGTATGTGATTTCAAAGGCCGCCTTCGACAAGGGGATGAATAGCTTCGTCTTCGTCTTCTATCGCCAGGCAGCGGCATCGCTCCTCATGCTGCCTGTAGCGTTTGTCGTCGAAAGGTACGTAACCAAGTAATTTAGTAGGTATCTTGGAAACTAAAATGGAATTAACTCCTTATAATGGCTCTCATATATCCGTGCGAGCTCGACGTCCATCGGCAACTAACGGACGCGACGACCCAGCAGCGTCCTGCTTAGTTTTGGAATTAGGGGCCCGCGGTTCCTAATCTTCTAAAACTCCGGCATGCATGCTTAAATAACAAAATTTCGGGTCAAATGTAGTTAGAAAGCAGCCATTTCCCTTTTGCTGCACTGATAACCATTTCAGCTTTTACAAATATAAACAAAAGATAATATACGTACTTAGGTTGATCCTAAAATTGTGCGCCCTCGTCAGACTCCAACACAAGATAGATTAATTATGCACTGGCGGCTTCTTCAGAACACGAAGCTGCATCGCTCCACCTGCTGCCTATTGCGGTGCTTTATCACCTCCAAAAAGGAAAAGCAGCCACAAACGCACCTTTTTTATGTTTCCGCACAACATTCAGATTATTTATATGAAAAATGCTTCAGGTTAGACCAATTTGTTAGACTTTTGTCCGACCAAGTGTTTTAAGCATTTTGATTGATATGTGAATCACCACCCAAGTGATTTTATCCATTAAATTTCCTTAGGGTACAAAAGTCTAACAAACAGGTCAGACCTATAGTAGTGCTCTATTTATATATCTATCGGACTTCAACTTGGTCTGCCCAGCTCCTAGAAAATACATTATATACACCTGCAAGCACGAGTCAGTACTGCCTCGACTCTCATATCGAATCTTTCGCAGCTATGTGGATCGATCGATCTAACTTGTTTATTATGTTCATTTACAGTCATATACCTGCATACAACCATTACTCGATCTCTAGGTTGATATGGATACAAAGAAGCCTTACATACTTTCCGTCATCATAGTATTCATCTACACAGGCATGTATGTGATTTCAAAGGCCGCCTTCGACAAGGGGATGAATAGCTTCGTCTTCGTCTTCTATCGCCAGGCAGCGGCATCGCTCCTCATGCTGCCTGTAGCGTTTGTCGTCGAAAGGTACGTAACCAAGTAATTTAGTAGGTATCTTGGAAACTAAAATGGAATTAACTCCTTATAATGGCTCTCATATATCCGTGCGAGCTGAAATGATCCATTTGTTCGTCCCAGGAAAAATATACAATCGATGTCATTCCGGTTGCTCCTGAAGCTGTTTTTCTATGCCTTCATCGGGTATGCATGTCATGCTGTTATAAGTTATATAACATCGCAAGATTCATATTGTTTATCTCTGATCTTTTTGTTGCGTGCAATGACGACGCAATAATGCTGTCTTTTTTATTTTACAAGGAATACGTTCGGCCCAAATTTGTGCAATGAAAGTTTGAAGCTCACATCAGCGACTGTGGCATCTGCAGCAGGAAATTCAACTTCTGTGATCACGTTCTGCTTTGCACTGCTATTTAGGTAAAACTTTAAGAGTGAATTGCACTAGTGGTACAACAACCTTTGAGCTGGGTACATTTTAGCCATAAAATTAGAAAATTTCTCACTCATGCAAATGTTGTCATAAACTAAAGCAATATTATAGGATAAGTCACCAAAACTAAAGCAAGATCCTATTTTTATTCAAGGATATCTACCCATGTTGGATATGCAAAATCAATTTGTTTTCTTCATACTATTGCAAATGTTGTTGAATTCATTTTATCAATGCCACCATGCCAACGAAGCCAAATTATCTGTTGCCATTGCCATTAGATCATAAATTGCACCATGTATGCCGATGTGGCTTAATTCTACATAAGTGATGGTTTGTTCTTTGCTCTCATATCATCCCAATTGATTCTTCTGGTGTGCTTTTTGACTTCCTTTGGCACCTTTATAATAAGTTATGTAACCTGACTGAGAAATATTCAAGTTGTGTCACTACATCGCTCCCAACTCATGAGTTATGGTACCATGGATGTAATTCACTCAAATTGTTAACAAAAACAAAGGGCATTAAGTCATTATCTAGTTGATATGGCTTCTGTGGAAGCAGCGATACTAAGAAACTAATAACAGAGACCTAGATTGGGATCCTGGTGTATGGACTTCGAAAATCCGGATTAGGATCCTTAAACTTGTGTATGCGCTGTAGGTCCAAATTGGCCAAAATACCTTTCCCATTGTCAATATGGCATGCTACCATGGAATTTTCTTGTCGTGAAGTCAAAAAAGTCGACCTACATCGCACTTAAAGCATTTTGGGACCTAATATGTAGTTTTATTGTACATAGACCTATATGACACTGCATGATAAATTTATGTATGATCAGAGTTTTCTACCCTACTCTGATTATCGATCAAAGCAAAAGTTAACTTAATAGCAGAGTACAGGGAAAAAGCCTTCTAGACATGTTTTCGTAATTAAGCTTTTATAAGCGTAAATACATTGGCATTTAAATACACTTTTTGACAGATATTGAGAATGTGTCAATTTGATATCTTATAAAATAAGAACTCTAGAGGTGTCATAACATTTAGATATCAAAATTTGTAAAAAGTTATTAGCATGTTATAAACCACGTCATAACAAAGTGTCCCATGAGACGTGGCTAAATTAATAGACATGTAACATATACATAACTATGAAAACATGTCTATAAGTATATAGGCCCGTATCTAACACACACACACACACACACACACACACACAGATATATATATATAGGAAAACTCCATTCTACTCCCGGGTGTAGCTACTCCCACTTTCAAAAAACCACCATGGGTATGTGTACATACCCATTTATTATTTTGGGTATGTATACATACCTAAAATAAGTTTTGTCAAAGTGATAACCATAAAAATTTTTGAGTGAAACTGACATTTTTTGCACCTTATTATATATCACGTTTCCTGTATAGAAAAAGGAGTATGTCTAAATACTTCATGTATCTCCGTATAAAAAGAGGAGTATGTTCACATACCACTTTTAAACATCAAGTATGTGTACATACATTTTTTAGAAACTCCAAGTATGAACATATACCTATCAGATTGTGAGATACAAATGTGGGAGTA
>LAPY01000340.1:202869-214030 GCA_000970635.1 Eragrostis tef | reverse complement strand
GCCGCCGGCCAGCGGCGGGGTGCCCGTCGCCGACCGGCTCGAGCAGCTCGCTGACAGCGTCCAGGTGCTTGTCTCGCTCTGGACTTTGGATTTGGTACCCGATGGTGCTTGTCGCGTGTCTGGGTTTGGCTCAATTTGTCAGGGGACTTAGAATAAGCCAGTGCTCTTGCTTTTAATGCGCTTGATGTGCTGCGGCTGATGAAGTATTTTGCATCGGTTGAGCGGGAAAATGGAGATATATTTTGTACAGTTCCTTTCACAGATTTATGAATGAAAAGCTTGCTGACTGTTTCAGTGATTTGTAGTTATATCCATGGCTGAGCTTTGATCATTTACTGTTTTGCTCGATCTGTTTGGGCCTTACTGAAGGTTAACTAGCGTGTCTAGAGTTTGCTGTGGTCGTTCAGCGGCATACAATTAAAATTTGTTGCTTGGGCTTACCAATTGGGGTTGTGCTTTGTTGATTCAGGTTTTTTACGGTATGTGACTGTCAAATCCGTAGGCTACGGTTAGGGATGTGGCTTAACATATATGATATTGCGGTAGTTTCATGGGCGCTCTAATACTGTTCTCTACTGAATTAGCATGTAATGGACAAACACAATCTCTTGTGATTTCTCTAATGTTATGGATTGTTAGATTCTTGTACATCATCAAAATTGATTTAGCTACATGATCACTAGGAATGAAGTAGACTGTGAATGTTTAGTAGAGAAAAAATATAAAATGATTGGGCCTGACTGTCAAGTTTCCCAAATGTTTTAATGGAGCTTATGTAATTGGATGCTAACCTGAGTTTAATATTTATTCAGTCTAGTATGTTTTCTCTTTTTTGTCAGGTTTATAAAATAGTATCACATCCAGTACTGATTTCCCATCCATCAAACCGTGTTTTTTGTCTGTCTGTGTTGGCATTTAGTCATTTATCGGGAACTCACGTTATCAAATTTCAATTGTAGCTTGCTAGAGATGATTGTTTGGAACTAAGACAGGAAGCAAGCGACCTTCTTGAGTATTCTAATGCAAAACTGGGCCGTGTCACCCGCTATCTTGGATTTCTTGCAGATAGAACTCGGAAATTGGGTAGCTCCACATTTCTTCTTCTTGTCTTTCAGCCAACACTATTGTTTTTTTACTACACACTATAATTTATAAATCTCATTATGTATTTTTTTCTGGGACCATGACATTTCTATCTTTTGCTTTTTAGATCAAGCTGCACTTGAAACTGAAGCTAGAATCACACCTTTGATACATGAGAAGAGAAGACTTTTCAATGACCTTTTGACCTTGAAAGGTATCTGCACTGTATTCTTTACTGCTGCCCCTAAACATATCTTTTACTTATGAAGTTATGATGCACTCTCATATTATAATTTTATTATTAATGACTTATTGTAGGCAATGTCAAAGTATTTTGTCGTAGCAGACCACTATTTGAAGACGAGGGTCCATCAGTGGTAGAGTTTCCAGATGATTGTACTATCCGTGTAAACACCGGAGATGAGTCCTTAACCAATCCTAAAAAGGATTATGAGTTTGATAGGGTATATGGACCCCACATTGGGCAAGGTAATAATGGTACATATTTCATATATTCTGCTTAAGTGGTAGGTGAGGAAAATGTGGGATGCAATTAAAGAAGCAAGACTGCTAAAAACCTCAAGAAATTTCTAATTTTCTGTTTTTTTTAATTCTTACACTAATGTGACTCAAATGATATCAGGTGAACTTTTCCATGATGTTCAACCATTTGTGCAATCTGCCCTGGATGGGTATAATATTTGCATATTTGCGTATGGTCAAAGCCGCTCTGGAAAAACACACACTCTGGTACTTGTGAGCTCCCATGTGGTGTAATTATTTTCCCTGGACTGCTATATTATAATATCCGAATTACTTCAACAGCTGATCACAAAATGAACGTGAATCATTAGAGCGTCATTATCCGTGCTCCCGAACATCCTGCTTAACATACTATTAACAGAAAAAAAATCAAATCTACTGTTAATTTTTTTCCTATATTAGTATATGCACCACAGCGGTGGCCTTCCCGATGGTAGAATCTACACAGCACTGTGAAGCTCAGGATTTCCAAATGATTGAAGACATACATTATGAAATCTGAACCCTTAGAATATGCAATCACCAGCCGTAGTAACTTTTTGTCAGCTTGTGTTTAACAGTAGTACTGTACACCTTGATTTGTTCTGTGACTCCTATCATCTTGCCATGCTGTAAAAATGAGACATAATTGTTTGATGCCAGAAGAAATGTAATGGCTCTTCTCAAAGGTTTCTCTTATATAAACTTTATGGCAGGGCAATACGTTATAGAGCTTTCACGGGAATGCTAATTCTTGTAATTAGTTCATTGGTGGTCTCTGCACCTATGTTTTCTATCTCAGTTTGTCATCTGGTATTTCTATTTATCTCAGCTAATGCTGTACATAAAGTGCATACATTTTTATGCCGTCTGATTAAAATGCTTTCTAAACTTTTTTTCTGAGATTTGTTTGAATTCATGAGTGCAATAGCTTCTACTAAACTTTTCATGTGGTCTTTCCAGGAAGGATCTAGTCATGATCGTGGTTTATATCTGCGTAGCTTTGAGGAGCTGTTTGATCTTTCAAACTCGGATACTACTTCCACCGCACACTTTAACTTCTATTTAACTGCCTGTGAGCTCTACAATGATCAGGTGCCTTTGCGCTCTACAAATGTTCTATCACTGGTTCTCTGTGATCGAAAAGCCATGTTCTGTGTCAAGCTAATGTGTTCTTTCCACCACAGGTTAGAGATTTGCTGTCAGAGTCAAGAAGTCCCGTCCCAAAAGTTCGCATGGGTGTTCAAGAATCCTTTGTCGAACTTGTTCAAGAGAAGGTTGAAAATCCACTTGAGTTCTCGGGGGCACTAAAGACAGCACTTCAAAATCGATCTGTAAATTCGGTGAAGGCCATGGTTTCTCACCTGTATGCGAAACATTTCCTATTTAATTTTGTTTTCCGTGGAACAATACTGTTCTGTATCTTATTTATCATGTTCCTTTTTCCTTAGCATACTATAAAATATGTTTTATTTCAGGATTATTACCATCCATATACACTACAGAAATTATGTAACTGGAGAGCATCTGTACAGTAAGCTTTCTTTGGTCGACTTGCCAGCAAGTGAATGCCTGCTTGAAGAAGATGCCAACAGGGACAATGTAACAGACTTCTTGCATGTTTCAAAGTCAATTTCTGCGTAAGTAGCTTGATATGGGTTCTACTTTTGATAGTTAGCGGTTTGATTCCCTGTAGGATCCTTTGTATGTGGCACCCTATATTTTTTGGTGCATGTTCCGTTTCTCTTCTCGAGTGTACTAAAGTTTGTGCCTTTTGTCTGCATAGGTTGGGTGATGCTTTATCCTCTTTAAGTGCAAAGAAGGAACCTGTTCTGTCTGGGAATTCAAGAATTACACAAATATTAGCTGATTCTCTAGGTAATTTCCTATATGGGTATTGCTTTTGATGTTCTATCTTGTTTATTGGCTTTCCTGGTTCATTGTAGCTGACAGTAGATCCATTGCACCCGCCTCTTGAGTGTTTCCATACATCCCTGAATAGACTATTTAAAGTTGTCAACAAAGTATCGAGACAAATGCATAATGAATCGATCATCCTTTAACAGAAACCTTGACCGCGCAGAGAGCTAAAAGAAAGACAAATTTATCAAAACTGTAAAGTCAGAATAAAGAATGATGATGAATGAATCGATCATCCTTTTTTATTTTTACTCCAAGTTGAGATGCAGGGGTAATTTTCTGAAGGGGCATTTGTGTTTTTACCCTCATTTTGAACTCTAATTCTGATTTTACCCTCACTTTTTTGACTTTGTGATTTTACCCCTGGTTTTTCAACATGAAGCCAGATCTTACCCTCAGTAGGGGTAAAATCAGAATAACTCTTTCGATTTTACCCCTAGTAGGGGTCAACTCTGGCTTCAGATTGAAAAAACAGGGGTAAAATCACAATTAAAATTCAGAGTGAGGGTAAAAACATAATTGTCCCTTTTCTGAAATATATTTCATGTTTGTGCTGTTGCGATCATGTTTAGATGATATGAGACCCTCTAGTTCCAATGTTTCGGAACTACATTTCATTTTTGTGATGTTGCGATCAATTTTAAAGGGGAGATATTTAGTGCAAACTCTTCTTTGGTGAAGTCTTGAAAATCCCTTCCAAGAAAACACCATGAAGCTAGAAAGAGTATTCAAAACAATTCACACACATATAGCACATGTCTACATGATACTGCAAAAGCATACAAATTTTAAGATGAAACTTGGCCTGTTTAGATGATATGAAATTGACAGGAGGCAAGAAAAATGCAGCATCCACTGTTTTTGTTCCGTTTCTTATCTCTTTGTCAATGTCATATCTCAAACAAAGTTGAGTTTGATCTTGAATTTTGATACGTGTGTATGTCAATACCTCACCTTCCTCCTTTATTTTGTTCAAAATCTTTCAAAACATTTAGATAGGTTTTACAATTCCACAAACAAGAATGCACTGCATGTACTGTTGACATGTTGGTAGTGTAATTTGATGGATTAGTTGATGACTGTGTCTTAGTTTTTTTTCATCCTCAAGTGAAACACTGCATCCTTGAAAGTGAAGTATCCATCCCTTTGGCACCATGAGTGCACATGCTTCTCGGGATGCAAAGTCATCAATTAATTTACCACCCTCAGTACTTGTGTTTTTTATATGCTTTCATCGGTGGTCGGTGCAGGAAGTAGCTCAAAGATCTTGTTGAT
The DNA here is from genome assembly GCA_000970635.1 of Eragrostis tef. Lineage (NCBI taxonomy): Eukaryota > Viridiplantae > Streptophyta > Magnoliopsida > Poales > Poaceae > Eragrostis > Eragrostis tef. The sequence goes on along the minus strand of LAPY01000340.1, from coordinate 209,230 downwards.
TGTGCATGTAAGTCCAAGTGCTTCAAATTTGTCAAGAACGCTGTCCACACTCAGTTTTTCTGCAAGAGCAAGAAATGCTGAGCTGAGCCTTGGGAATCGCGATACAATAAAGAAATGGAAAGATGTGGTATGAATTGAATCCTGTAATTACTTTATCTTCTTAGATATCTTATAAGCGCAAGTCTGGAAACTGTTTCCCAGTTCAACACATGTTTTCCAAGGATGAACTCGTTTTGAATTCTTCCTGCATTTCTTGCGTCTGCACGCCATGTTGGCAGGAAGTAGCCCTCAGGGAGAAAAGGGCTTGGGAATTATGTTGATTATGAGATAGTTCTAGAAATAGTTTCTTTATATGAAATATACTGCTGAATTGTTTTTCTTTTCACTGAGTCTTGACTCTTTTGCTTTGGGAAATGATATGCATATGACTGGATTGTACGACCAGTGTTGAGTGGGTGTGGTGAACCTAACCCCTCTGAAGTCTGAACTAGTTGCATAATGAAGTCGTATGCATAGCAGGCTTTGCTTGGGGAAATCTTTTTTTTTTTTTGGGGGGCGGGGGGGGAGGAGGGGTTCTCATTTTTACTTCAAGTTCAGATATAGGGGAAATTTTCTGAAATATATCGCTTGTTTGTGATGTTGCGATCATGTTTAGATGATATGGGACCCCTCTAGCTCCAATGTTTCTGAAATATATTTCATTTTTGTAATGTTGCGATCAATGTTAAGGGGAAATATTTAGTGCAAACCCTTCGGTGAAGTCTTGAAAACACCTTGAAGTTAGAAAGAGTATTCAAAAAAATTCACACACATATAGTACATGTCTAGATGATACTGCAAAAGAATGCAAATTTTAAGATGAAACTCGGCCTGTTTAGATGATATGAAATTGACAGGAGGCAAGAAAAATGCAGCATCCACTGTTTTTGTTCCGTTTCTTATCTCTTTGTCAATGTCATATCTCAAACAAAGTTGAGTTTGATCTTGAATTTTGATACGTGTGTATGTCAATACCTCACCTTCCTCCTTTATTTTGTTCAGAATCTTTCAAAACATTTAGATAGGTTTTACAATTCCACAAACAAGGGCTTTGCACCAAATATTTGCTCATGTAAACATGGGGAGGACGAGCTCCTAAAGGGGAGGTGCACTGCATGTACTGTTGACATGTTGGTAGTGTAATTTGATGGATTAGTTGATGACTGTGTCTTAGTTTTTTTTCATCCTCAAGTGAAACACTGCATCCTTGAAAGTGAAGTATCCATCCCTTTGGCACCATGAGTGCACATGCTTCTCGGGATGCAAAGTCATCAATTAATTTACCACCCTCAGTACTTGTGTTTTTTATATGCTTTCATCGGTGGTCGGTGCAGGAAGTAGCTCAAAGATCTTGTTGATTGTGCATGTAAGTCCAAGTGCTTCAAATTTGTCAAGAACGCTGTCCACACTCAGTTTTTCTGCAAGAGCAAGAAATGCTGAGCTGAGCCTTGGGAATCGCGATACAATAAAGAAATGGAAAGATGTGGTATGAATTGAATCCTGTAATTACTTTATCTTCTTAGATATCTTATAAGCGCAAGTCTGGAAACTGTTTCCCAGTTCAACACATGTTTTCCAAGGATGAACTCGTTTTGAATTCTTCCTGCATTTCTTGCGTCTGCACGCCATGTTGGCAGGAAGTAGCCCTCAGGGAGAAAAGGGCTTGGGAATTATGTTGATTATGAGATAGTTCTAGAAATAGTTTCTTTATATGAAATATACTGCTGAATTGTTTTTCTTTTCACTGAGTCTTGACTCTTTTGCTTTGGGAAATGATATGCATATGACTGGATTGTACGACCAGTGTTGAGTGGGTGTGGTGAACCTAACCCCTCTGAAGTCTGAACTAGTTGCATAATGAAGTCGTATGCATAGCAGGCTTTGCTTGGGGAAATGCTACACATTTGACTGCGCACATAGTTCATTTATGTGAAGGATCTTCGTGGTTAGAATGATTTAAATTATATTTTTAATTACATAAGGTATATTATTTTGGCAGTTGGGTTCATTTATGCTTGGGGAAACTCTATTTATACTGATATGCGAAGTCAGGCGTCTGCCTTTTTTTTTTCCTCATGGAGGCCCCTGCTGCGGCTCTGTGCCTTTGACACCAATCCTTGCACCTGTATTTAATAAAATTCTGGTTTATTTAGAGGCATATAGATAGTGTTTCAGTGAATTTGTCTTTATGGTTTATTAACAGGCTAATGATTCACGGAGAGAATTGCAAGACAAAGAAAAGGAAGTTGTGGACTTGCGGCAAGAAGTTCTAGGGTTAAAGCATTCTCTTAAAGAGGCTAACGACCAGTGCACACTGCTCTTCAGTGAAGTACAAAAGGCCTGGCGGGTTTCTTCTACTCTCCAAGCTGATCTGAAGGTGTGCTACAATGAATCGTGATACATCATTGTTTTTTATAATTTAACAGAAATGTGAAGCGTAGTTTTGTCGGAGCTCAGGTATTATGGTAAATAGTTTGTTCTTGGCAAAGTTGCCTAAATCTATTTCCCTTGAATTTCGCTATTACTACTTTTAGCACTCCTTCCCAAGTTTTGCTCTGTCTAATACTATGCCACAGGATAAAATCAACTGCCCAGATCGGATCCAAATCCTCTCACAGTTAACTTCCATTGTTCCCGGAGCCCTCAGCCCAATACTTAGGCCACACTGCCCCCTTCCACCTCAGCAGCACGCCCATCTCCTTGTCTCTCAACTCCAGCACCGTTCCTCCTACAAGTTAGGCTGTTCCTTTCCCACCCCGCTTCCTTCTCCCACTTCATCTGCCTTCTTGCCCCTGCCATGGAAAGTGCCGGGGCGGGTTGTGCTGCAGCTGGCAAACCACTTATCCAGATCATCCCGCTGTTGTTGCCTGACGAGGCCACTCTATCCTTGCTGATGAGGTCACTCTATCTGTTGTGTGCTAGATAAGGAGTGCGGTGGCTCAAATTGTATTGGGGCGGCATGAATCAGATAAAGACATTGTTACTTGAATTGTGGCCGCACGAATGGAATTGACGATGGGTTCTGTAAAGGCCGAACTTCCACTTGCTTCGGAGTCGATTCTGGTTGCTATAGAATAAGCTATAAAAACTAACTGTAGTGGGGAGCAGGCTGCAAGCAGAGGCAGCCAGATGGGAGGAAGACAATGCAGGATGCCACTATCCAAGATGAATGAAGAGAAAGGAGTTAACGATGGTGGTATGCAAGTAAACTGATTTGCGTGGAGTGCTCTACGATAACATTACTGTGAAAAAATTAAACATTGTGATATTTCTATGAGATGCTTATTCATGTTTAGTGAATATTACTTTCTGATTGGATGAAGCCTAATTGGATTCATTATTTCTCATTCTCGAGGATCAAGAGAATTAGTTGGTCTTGTTTCTAGGAAAAATTCTGTACGAGACATTATTCTTTTGTTTCATACACAGTGTCTTGTATCTTGTTTGTGTTCCTTTTCTTCTCATTCTGATGATCCTTCAGTCTTTTGTACTATATATATATACCATCATTATCAATAGCATATCTTCTCTAGGGCCCTCCTTTATAATTCCCTTAAACACATTATAACTTATTTTTATGTGGATATAAATTTGATCATTTTTTATCCCTATCCAGTTATATACATAGAAAGAATTATATTTCTCTGGATGCCCTGGCTCTTTATTGTAATTCTTTTTCTCGAATACTCTTCATTGTAATTACTCCATCCATTCCTTTTTTTGTTGTTGTTTCAGACAAGCTTTGTAGTTCATTTCTAGTTCATTCTTGTTGTCTGAAATGACAACAAAAAAGAATGGAGGGAGTACTTTAATAATAATGGAAGCATTTACTTTAATAATAGTTGAAGCAAGCTCCACATGCAGTGTTTCTTACTTTTCCTGACATACTAGCTGTCTCGTTATTGATTGCAGTCAGAAAATTTAATGCTCTTTGAGAAGCACAAGATTGAGAAGGAGCAGAATAATCAGCTGAGGGATCAAATTAATCATCTTTTAAAAGTTGAACAGGAGCAAAAACTGAAAATCAATGAGCGGGATTTAACAATCAAGTCACTACAGGTACCATACATTCACACTCGACTTTTTTTTTTCTCTTTCTAGTGTTTCTATGCTCAATAGGAGCAGTGGCTAGCAAAACTATATTAATATTCTTATTGTAAGATCCTGCTGCATCGTGTCTCCTCACCAGGACTGCCAGTGTTAGTTAACTTTATATTTTGATCAGAGGATGCCACTATGATCTACTTGTCAAGAAGCATGCTTTGCTGTCCGATTGTTAAAAACTTCTGAGAGTAGGATGTACCTTTCTCTGCTGTCTACTTGCTGAAGATTTACGCATTATGTTATTTGCTGTAATATATATCAAAAGCATACAACTTTGGCCATGCCCTGACATTTGTGGTTTTAATGCTTACTTATTTTACGATATGCAGGCAAGACTTAAGTCAATTGAATCTCAACTTAATGAGGCCCTCAACTCCAGTGACGCTAGGTCAACTATTGGGTCTGAATCTGCTTCAGTTATTTCTTCTCCGAAGGTGATGGAATCAACTGCTGACTCATCGTCAGTGACCAAAAGGCTTGAGGAGGAATTAGCAAAAAGGGATGCCCTTATAGAGGTATCAGCAGCCCGTGGGGCTTTTCAGCTTTCATTACTAAGTATCACCTGTTCCACCTTAAATGCACCCAGGGTATTTGTATGAAAGTGCGAATGATGAATACATTATGATTGCCGGCTATTATGAACTGGTAATCTAAACTTGGTATCCATTCGAAGAGTGTCATGAACAAACTATATATGCATAATTTCTATCAATGCTGGAGAGGTTTGCTTTGGACCTAGGGTTTCCCAACCTCCAGAAAAAGTTACAACTTCAGAAGTAGAACAAGTTCGTTAACACTATTGATTGTTTTTTGTCATGTAATTGTATTCCGTTTAATCTTTAACTACTGTTACAAACCTGGTTTACATATCAAACCCTGGTAACCTGACTGCTTGATTCTTGCCTCTGTGTTAATGTGGGTTTTACTATCACCCTTTTTACTTTACATGAGATTCGTTAAACCCGAGTCACAGTATTATTCTAAAAGCTTTGCATCGAGTGTCCTTTTTCTATGTTGTTGCTACTTCTAAATTGAACTTTGTTTCTTTTCACCGCCACTATTCTTAAAAGTTTCCCATCGTGATTGTGCGTGATGCTGTGCCAGCTGATGCATGATTTATCTGTTTGTTACGTTTAAGCTGACACATGTTTTTTTTCTGACACAGTTCGTTTTTATTTGATCACATCACCTTTCTTAATTAAATGAGCATCTCATCATTTCATTGCTTTAATTAATGCAGAAATTGCATGAAGAGAATGAGAAGCTGTTTGACAGACTTACAGAGAAGTCAGGACTAGGAAGCCTGCCACAGGTTGTTCCAAAATATTCTTTATTAGTAAACCAGATGAACTTCAATGCTCTAAAATCTCAGTTGAGCCTTTGTTAAAAGTGTCATTATGCTACTATATTCTTCTTTGCCTGAAAAAAAAGAGAGTTTTTATTCTTATTGCATTGGCATAACTCAGAATATATCCTGACACTTTTTTTATTGGACTTGACGGAGTATATTCAAAAAACACTCCTAATTTGCTTATTGATTTATAGTATCCAGAATAAATTTGAATCAATATCCTCACTTATTACTTTATAAAACAGAATGCAGAAATTTAGCATTGACAGGGTATTTATAGCTTTTTTGTTTTGTCTCTTTTTTCTCATCCTTAAATCTCTTTTGTTGTTTGTGAAAAATTGTGCAGTGCTAAGAACAATTTTACAAATATACAATGATTGTGACAATTTCTGCTCAACTTATGTGAACAATTGACCTTCCAAAACATTTCAATGTTAACCTCAAGCAAAACCACCTGTTCTGTTCTTTATAGGCGTCAAGTCCGTCTTCAAACAAGCCAACTAATGCTCAGGGAAGGGAGATAGGCAGGTAAAAGCTTCTACACTTTTACAAGAAGTTAATCTTAAAGATCATGTGGTCATGCTGGATTTATCATTTGCTACTCTATCTGCAGGAGTGACAGCAACAAAAGTCAATCATCGGATGTTTTTCCATCACCAGTGCCTCAGGACAAAACTGGAAACAGTGGTACCATTGTGAAATCAAGCAATGAGATAACTAAAACCACACCTGCCGGGGAGTACCTAACCTCTGCGCTGATGGACTTTGATCCTGATCAGTTTGAGGGATTTGCTGCAATTGCTGATGGTGCTAATAAGCTTTTAATGCTGGTCAGTACAAACTAGTTCTTGATTTGGACTTCTATTG
>LAPY01000340.1:180644-196819 GCA_000970635.1 Eragrostis tef | reverse complement strand
CCGGGCGCGGACGCCGGGGCGGCGCTCCCGCCCCCGCCGGGCACGGACATGACGGGGATCTGCTTCCGCGACCAGCTGTGGCTCAACACCTACCCGCTGGACCGCAACCTCGTCTTCGACTACTTCGCGCTCTCCCCCTTCTACGACATCACCTGCAACAACGAGTCCCTCCGCTCGCGCCAAATCCACCCCCTCGACATGTCCCACCTGACGTACGAACCCTAGGGCCCCTCGTATCTCCCCAGTCATTAACAATTTCGGTTTGATTTGGTTTGGTATTGGCGTTGTTTGATCCACGCGTGCGGACGGGGGGTCGCAGGAAGATGACGGGGACCGAGTACTTGCTGACCGACGTGATGGAGCCGCACCTGTTCGTGATCCGCAAGCAGAGGCGGGAGAACCCCGAGAAATCGACCGCCATGCTCGCCTACTACATCCTCGACGGTTCCATCTACCAGGCGCCCCAGCTCTGCAACGTCTTCGCCTCCCGCATTGTAAATCCTTCCCCTTCTTTTTCGCTCTACTATTGTGCAGTCAGACATTCCCCAACTGGCAATGTCACATACTAGTTGTTGGACAGGCGGGCCTTTCTGTGGGTTGTATGTACTGACGTAATTGTGTATTTTGTGATCATTACGACTTTTTAACTTGAACTGTGCTTTTAACACTGCAGAGTAGGGCTATGCATCATATATCGAAAGCTTTTACTGCAGCCAGCTCGAAGTTGGAGAAGATTGGGAATGGTAAGATCGTTCATCCTCTTTGCTTATTTCAAAGTGTTATCACCCCCACTGGTATCGTAATCAAAACTTTGGCCAATTTTTTTCTTGTGTTGCCAGGAAAATACTCTAGTAGAGCAATTAGCTGATATACTGCTTTATGGTTTTGTATAGTTTGACAATTGAATCAAACTTGCACTAGCTCTGTAGTTCAGAGAATAGAACCGCCAACAGATTGTTCATTAAACAAAAGCAGCGTAAAAATTTTCCATAGGAGAAATTATTACTGTATTGGATATCCTAAATCAACTCATGAAGACTCGTGGATGTGGATCCCTAAGAAAGATGAAAGAAATAGTCATCCTCAATCTACCCTTCTTTTATGACTTATGACAGGACTTTCAAATATAAATCCCTTTGAGTTGTAATTTATCAAAGGCCTTAAGTGTCATAATAGTACAATATGCCCAAATTATCTTTGTTGTGCAAGTTTGCTCCATCTGCTGGCACCGTAGTTATACAACCAAGGTTCCCAGAGGAAGATTGCTTGTTGGTTTTCTGTTCCGAGTCAAGTGCTTTCTCTCAGCATTTTTTTCTCAGCTTTGTTGTTCATCAACCTAGTAATAGTGGTACTTTCTAGCCTTGATTTAATACCACTAGACCTCTTAAGCCCTGCCTATTTTGATGTCCTGGAGCCTGGTTCTTGCACCATGATTTATGGAATTCTTATATCTGTTTTTCACATCCATGAAATGTTTGTTTTCCCTATTGATAAATTAAATGTCGTTTCTATTTCAATATTGCTGCATCTATGTTGTCTTTTGCTTCTTCCTCATATTTGCATATCAGAAGAATCACCAGAATGCCTTTCTGTATGTCACAGTTGAAACTGAGTCTGATGCAGCAACTTCTGAATCAAAGACTCAAAAGGAAGCAATCGACATGAAGGAATTGAAACGAATTGATCACATCCTCTCATCCTTGAAACGAAGGGTAATATTATTTTTAATTCTGTCTGGTAAATAGCTTAATATGTTAGGTATATCATCAGGTAAAAAAAAAAGTGTTCTGGAGCACTTGGTAGATAATAACACTGATTAGGTAGAAGGGTATGTTTTTGTTAAGATCCCATTCTCACCTACAGTAATTTATAACTAAAAATTGTAGAGGTTTTGTTGATTTCTGATTCCTGGTGAAATTTGTTGTCTTACAATATTCTCAGATACTTCCTAATAATTGATCTCATGAACCTGCTATGTCCCTTGCTGGTTGATTATATTTTGAAAATCGTAACATCTTTTCCTTGCAGCTGCCTGCTGCTCCTCCCCCTCCGCCTTTTCCTGAGGGCTATGTCCCACCATCATCAGAACAAGAGAAAGCGCCAGATGATATGCTGGCCTCAGAGGCGCTCCCTCCCCAAATTGACCCTATCATTGATCAAGGCCCCGCTAAAAAACCACGATTCCAATGAGATATTTGTAGGTTAAATCCGGCTGATTCAGCAACAACCTGTATGTTAGAACTAAGAAATGTGGGCTCTGAGTCCAGCCATAATGTTATGGGCGAGAACAGAACTCCCCCCTCCCTTGGATGTTTTTTTCGACGTCTCTGGGATAGCTTGTAGATTAGCCTTGTAGTGTTATCCTGTTGTTTTTGACCTGTTTACGGTGTTATTTGATTTCTATGAGGTGGTAACAGTTTTCTTGCAAAGCTGGGCAGGTAATTTTCTCTGCTCATGTAGAGGACGCTGTTACCAGAAGGTTTTGTTTTTTACTATCAAATTATTTGCTAATGTTAAGACTTGAATCCATGGCTCGTGGATTTATCTGTCAAGGTTTGATATTTTTGTTTTTCGTGGATGTATCCTTGATTTATTTATTTTTTTGCGCGTGCGTTGATATTTTTGTTGATGTGGTAGTTATTTATGTGTTGTTTCTTGGAGTTAAATGCATTCTGATTTTATTGTGCTCCAATGTAACCAGTCGCTTTACACAAGCTAATTTAAACCTTAGTTGCCAACATATCCATGCTTGGCGTCCCACTTTCATGCAAGCCAATTGAAAATCATAATAACCAACATAACCATCCTTTCCACATGCTCCCCGTCCTTTCTAAAAATCTCACACTAAACACGACTGTCTTCACTTCTTATTTACGTCATGCTCGCCAATGCAACGGATCCTTGACTTCCTTTCCATCGATGGTCACTACTTATCTTTAACACGGACGTGCCTAAATTTTCTTTATAAGGTCAACGTAAAGTCTAATTTCACTGCAAATGGACCATGTTGTTTTATAGTGACAAATGGGGCTTCAACAGCCTCCAAATTAAACACTAACAAACTAAAATTACACCAGGTGACACATATTCACTTGCATGTTGATCTAATGTGACGTCACCCTCTGTTTGATCTAATGACATGATTAGCCTAAGCTTGACACGCTAGTAGGTAGGATAAGGATTTCTGTGGCGCGCGTTCAAGTACACGGGAAAACGCAACAACAATAAAAGGTTCACGAGAGCATTTTGCCCCTTCACTTTGACATTGGTGCCCATTGGTTATGTGACAGATCAAACCTGGGAGGGAGTACTCCGCGCAATATGGTCCTAAAAATTGAAATAACTAAATGAGAATATCTTCCTCGCTAGATAAATGCACGATAGAGGCTATTTACTCTACCTCATCCCAAATCTCATGATCCTAGTATGAACGCTTTCCAAGGTATATTCATGTTAACCCCATCACAAAATTTGAGTAAATTAAAAAAACACTGTTTGCTTTGGGGTAACACAAAGCTAAGACTTATGTGAAATGCGTTGTTGGAGTGTAATAGGCCAAGAAGTAAAAAGTTTTACATTGAAAACAAGGGTGCAAATAGTAGTAGTTTCGGACTTTCAGTGAAACTGAAGTCTTCACCAAAAGTCATATTTGCGGGTCAGGGTGCAAGTAGTCATTATTTTCTGAGATTGAATTGTGTTATTACTATTACCCGGTGTGAATAGTATCAATTTCTGAAATTCTCTTTACAACACCAGACTTACCAATATTGAGGGAGCAAGATAGACTAATACGTTGTCTTCCCAAAACGGCAAAACTCAATATATTTTCTTACCGTCTCCAACCAGCTAATCATCCATATTTATATCCTATTTTAGTTAGCCACCTTTTCTGCCCAGGGGGTGGAACCAGGACTGCTAATGTTCAGTGTGTTTGGCAGGCTGCAGCTGTAAAAAAATAGCTGCGAACACTATAGTGACTGCAGAAACACTGTAGCGACTGCAGAAGAAATAACTGAAACACTGTAGCTGCTGCAAAACAGCGAGGCGAACAGAGCGGACCTCACCGTGCATGTACTCTAAGCTACTAACCCCGAACAAATATTGGCATTTTTAAGATCAGGAACTCCAAGGCCTCTAAAGTCTAAACCCCTTCGGCCCTTCCTGGTACAACACTAATGCCAACTTTAAGTGAAATTTCTTGCTAGTCCTGGGCCGCCTAGAGAAAATTATAACATGCTGCTCGCCTACGGTCTAACGCGCGCCATCATGACACAATCAGAAAACCAGCACCTCTCACAAAAAAAAGGTGACAGGCAGATACGCCAGTGATTCGATACACCAGCAAATCCACCGGTCACTAACCTTACCTGGAGCTTGTTACTGCACCGCTACGTCCCCTCCAAGTCCCGATCAAGGACGACTCCTCAAACACCAAATCAATCACGACCAACGAAAAGGAAAAGCAACGAAATATAAACAGAGCGAGGTGAACATGACCCGCCAACGCGCCACGTACGCCACGCTGCTAGAAGGCCACTGCGAGCCCCTCCATTCCCAGCCGCTGTCTGGCCGTGGCCCAGCCGCTTAATTAGCAGTTAGCATCAGGGATGTCCATTCGCTAGTCGCTGGCCATGCCCCCAGCTTAATTAGCAGTTAGCATCAGCTGCTTCAGTGATGTCCATTCGTTTGACGCCCTAGGCGGCTGCATGTTCCGACTTCCGACACGCCCCAATCCCGCGGCCGCGATCCCACCGAGCAAACGACGTAGAACCACCGTGCGCCGCGCGCGCCACCCCGCGCGCATGTTTCAGGCCGGAACTGGGGGTCCTCCCGACGGCCGCGTTTTCCCATACACGGCCGGCCGGCGCGCGCCTGCGACGGCCAGGTACTGTTCGCCGCGTGTTTCCTTATCAGGAATCCTCCGCTGACCACCACCACCCCGCTGACCACCACCACAATACGAGATATTTTCAACTCCTAGCAAATGGTAGACACCACAAAACTAGAAATTTTCAGTTAGAGCAAGATGAAGGTATAATTGTAAGAGATGAGAACCTTAAAGCGTACATTACTAATTATTATAAAGGTCTTTTTAGAGAGCCAGAAATCAATAATTTCAATTTAGATGAAGAGAACAGAGAGGACATTTCTCAAGTTTCTCAACTAGAAAATGAATTATTGGTTGATCCTTTTAGCGAGACTGAAATAAAAGAGGCTATTTTTTAAATGGAACATAACAAAGCACTAGGTCCAGATGGTTTCCCTGCTGAGTTCTATCAATTCTTTTGGGACATAATCAAACCTGACTTGATGGAGCTTTTTAATGAATTCCATAATGGGAATCTGCCTCTTCACAGTCTAAACTTTGGGGTGATCACGCTAATTCCAAACAAGACTGAAGCAGTCAAAATACAACAGTTTAGACCCATTTGTCTGCTTAACGTTAGTTTTAAAACTTTTACTAAGGTTCTCACTAATAGAATTACTCTAATAGCTCAAAAAATAATTAGGCCGTCTCAAACTGCTTTTCTTTCCGAGAGATACATTATGGAAGGCGTCGTTGTTTTACACGAAACCATCCATGAAATGCATAAAAAGAAGAAAAATGGTGTTATTCTTAAATTAGATTTTGAAAAAGCATATGACAAGGTGAAGTGACCTTTTGTCCAACAGGTGTTGAGAATGAAAGTCTTATCACAAAAATGGTGTGCTTGGATCGATCAGGTTACCTCAAAAGGTTCAGTAGGAATAAAAGTAAATGATGATATAGGTCACTATTTTCAAACTAGAAAAGGAGTAAGACAGGAGATTCTCTTTCACCTATTTTGTTTAATGTTGTTGTTGCTATGCTAGCTATTCTAATAGATAGAGCAAAGGGAGAGGGTCAATTTGAAGGTGTAGTACCTCACTTGGTAGATGATAGGCTTTCAATATTGCAATATGCAGACGACACAATTCTATTTATGGGAAATAATCTAGAGCATGCCAAAAATATGAAGCTCTTGCTATGCGCTTTTGAGCAGTTATCTGGCTTGAAGGTTAATTTTCATAAGAGTGAATTGTTCTGCTATGGGCAAGCGAAGGATCTGGAAAGCGAATACTCTCAAATTTTCGGATGTGCGCTGGGTTCCTTTCCATTCAGATACCTAGGAATACCCAAGCATCATAGAAAACTCAGTAATGCAGATTGGAAGGAAGTAGAAGAACATTTTCAGAAAAAACTAAGCTGCTGGAAAGGGAAGCTTTTATCAGTAGGAGGCAGATTAGTACTAATTAACTCAGTTCTAAGTAATTTGGCTATTTTTATGCTATCGTTCTTTGAAGTACCGAGAGAGGTGCTTAAGAAACTGGATTATTAAGGGTCCAGATTCTTTTGGTAAAGTGATGAGAATAAAAAGAAGTACAGACTTACGAAGTGGAGTATTTTGTGTTCACCGAAAGATCAAGGGGGGTTAGGTATTTTAAACTTAGACATGCAGAATAAATGCCTCCTAAGTAAATGGCTTTTCAAACTTATTAATGAAGAAGGGGTATGGCAAACACTTCTTAGAAGAAAATATTTGAGAGATAAAACGATTACCCAAGTAGAATACATGCCTGGAGATTCTCATTTTTGGTCGGGTTTAATGAATGTTAACAAGATTTCTTGAGACTAGGCAAGTTCAATGTAGGGGATAGCTCTCAAGTGAGATTTTGGGAAGATGCCTGGTTAGGTGATACGCCATTTAAGTACCAATATTCTGGTCTTTATAATATTGTTAGAAAGAAAAGCGCTTCTGTTAATGTGGTTTTGCGGTCTAGACCCTTAAATGTCTCTTTTAGAAGATCTTTTGTGGGTAATAATCTGACCTCTTGGTACCACTTAGTTGGTAGAGTCGTCAATACTTAGCTTACAGATCAAAAAGACGTATTTCTATGATTAGAGGAGTTACCTTAACTAAGGATAATTTAGCTAAGAGGCTGTAGAAAGGGAGCACTAAGTGTTGTTTTTGTAACATGAACGAAACAATACAACACCTGTTCTTTGATTGCCAAAATGCTAGGTTTATTTGGAGATTGATACAATTTTCTTTTAATTTATCTCCCCTTAGAGATGTACATCATTTGTTTAATGGGTGGTTACATGGGGTAGAGAAGAAAATTAAGTATCAAGCCTTGATGGGGCATGTGCCATATGTTGAGCGATGTGGTTAAGTCGCAACGACGAGGTTTTTAACAAGACACGAGTTTCTACTTCCATACAGGTGGTATTTAGGGGAACGTACTAGATTCGATTCTGGGCGCTGCTGCAGAAGGAGGAAGAAAGATCCCGAATAAATATAGGGTGTCGTGTGCTTGAGACGACCATCATGAAGATTTTTGCATCAAATGGCTGGTGCTTTAGTAATAGACTTCCTACTAGTTAAAATAATAATGACGCAAGTCATAGTTATCATGGACTTTGGTGTTTTACTCTTTTCTTCATCGTGGATCATGATTATAATAATGAACAGCTACATGTATCGATAGATACAGAGGCTGAAATATTAATGCATATTAACACGCCGCGCGCCACGAGACGCTTCCCCTACCCCTCCGCCGGGCGGGGCCCGCGCGTCAGGGAGCGGCGCACGGTGCTTTCCGGGCCATAAACAACGACCGCGCGTGGCTTACTCCATTTGTTTAATCGCCGGTTACTGTGCCGGGCGCCGGAGCGCAGCAGGCTGCAAAATAGGAGGCGACCCTCGCTTTCCTTCTCCTGTCGCTTCATCCCCCACCGATTGGCGAGTGCGTCGCTTTTATACGGGGCCGCCGGGGTACTATGCGTACCCTCTGCGTTTTGGGGAATTTTTTCGTGTGAAGCAGCCGTGCTTTTCGATCTCCTCATTTTCTGTGTGAGCAGGAGCAGGGAGGGAGGCCTGGGCGGTGCTGAGCGGCAGAGAGAGAGAGGGGAGAGAGAGAGAGAGAGAGAGAGAGAGAGAGAGATGGCGCGGGAGAGGCGGGAGATACGGCGGATAGAGAACGCGGCGGCGCGGCAGGTCACGTTCTCCAAGCGGCGCCGGGGGCTGTTCAAGAAGGCGGAGGAGCTCGCCGTGCTCTGCGACGCCGACGTCGCGCTCATCGTCTTCTCCGCCACCGGCAAGCTCTCCCAGTTCGCCAGCTCCAGGCACGCGCACTCTCATCATGCTACGCTGCTTCCCTCTGCTCCTCCCTTGCACGCACTGTTCCGCGTCGACCTCAACTCCATTTTCGATTCGTTTGTTTTCTCGCGATTATGTTCCGTTTTTTTAGATGATTATGGATCTGGCTGCTCTTGTACCAATACCGTGTCTTGGTGCCGTTCATGCTCCAGATCCTTGCAGTAGGGTTTTCACACTTTTTCACATATAGAGATTTCTCGCACCTGCTCGGTCTAGGGTTTGTCTTTGAGTTTCAAACAAGATGTAGAAAACCAAATTCCCAGTACGTTTCCTATTTGCGGAGTGAATGAAAATCCTCACTTGCTTAAACAAAGCACTTGCTCCGATCCTGGAGGATTTCGTGCACACTCCCATCACCCGGAGAAAAAATGGGGAATTTTTCTACTGTAGTGTTGCGCCGATCGCTTGCTTACACGCGGATTATTCCTTTTCCGATGTGCTTTCGCATGCTCCGCGGTGAGAGCACTCTATTATCCGGTTAGTTTGTTGCGCCTGCCTGTCCTGTCCGCATCGAGAAACACTGCTCGATCCGATCAATCTCTCTGGATCGGCGCGTGCGCTGGCCAGTAGAAACCGAGCAGCTAGCGTGCACCTCCGCTGATGGCGCACCGGCCGTACCTGTGATTTTATGTGGCGCGTACGCCGTATGCATGGGTTCGATCTGGGATCTTCACCAGCTGGGGCTAAGCCTCGTGCTTTGTGCGGGTGGATTAGATTATTTGCTTCTAGTACAGATCCTGGTGCTGGCAATTGATCGTTTATCCTGCTGGATATTGGGGCGTGACTTGCTTACCATGATTTGTGGATGTGCAAGAGAATACTCCGAATTTTTGAAGGGTTTAGGCCGTACAGCCTAGATAGGATATTATAAGCTGAGTATTGGTCGTCCAAGATTAAAGGGATTAAGGTATAGAACAGGCCCAAAGAGTGTTCATGATCATGCTAATTGATCGGTTTCCTTTAGGCAGTCATCATGATCAGGTCACGCGAGCAACGCCAATACCTTGTATGTGGACTGTAGTATATATAGATTATACAAGGCGCATGCCTCTAACATAATTGTATGTTCGTCTCTTGTGATAGCTTGTCTGGCCAAGTTTGTGTTAGTTTTTATGTGGAGTAGTATATAGTTTATTTCGTACTGTAATTGCACTGAAAATGGACCAGATCCGTTTGAAGTTGACAATTAGTCGAATTAGTATCTGATTATTAGAGATTTACCATTTTATCATATTCTGTAAATATGTATTTTTTTCGAACCGTTGAGCAGGAGCACTGCTCTTTCATTTAAGAGAGAAAAAGAGTACATATATTGTCTTGAAGTTACATAGTATTCCACGAGCAACCCATCTACTACAGAGGTTCCTACTCAAACTGGACTAGTTTGCCCTGGCCCGTAGGCCATTTCTCTTAGCGCCATCTCTTCCTTGATAAGGCTGAACACCTGGCTTGGCTGCTTCATTTACTGCTGGAAAGTCCTTCTATTTCGCTCCTTCCATAGGTTCCACAACGTGTAGATTATGACCGAAGCAACTTGCTTCTTGTTTTATATGATCAGCGTAGCCATCTTTTGGTTCCACCAATCTTTCAGCCTGGTGCCCTCCGTCGGCGTGATGTATATTGAGCTGCCGGTCCAGTCATTTACATACTGCCATACCTGTTTGGCAATGCAGTGCAAAGCGAGATGACTAATTGCTTCATTTTCCTGATCACATAGCGGGCAGGTTGGGTTGCACTGCCAATTCCGCCACTTTTCTTCCGCTCTTGATCTCCATATTGCCCCGGCGTCAAACTGACAGTAGGATCCTCTGCACTGCACCATATATGCAGATTTCGCCGTATAATTCCCACTTGCTGTCCATCTCCAAGTGATTGTATCTGGTTGATCAGTCAGCTGCACTTGATGTACCATATCCCACAGTGTGATAAACTCAAAAATTGTATCAGCATCCTCCATTCTCCACAGGCCTCTTGTCCAGTTACTATCCTGCAGCTCCTCTTTCACTGTCCTATTTTTTCTCCACGCCAACTTATAGTCTTGGTGCTATGTCCATAGGTGCTTTGCCATTTAACCATGATGATTGCCAGAACTTAGCTTTGTTTCCATCCCCAACCGTGACCACCGTGCTAGCTCTGAAAAGTTGTTTATCCGTAGCATCGCACGGTAGTACTGTCCCTACCCATGGCCTCTCTTTGTTCCTTCCACTCAAACCAGAGCCAACGTAGCCTCAGTGCCCTTCCAAACATTGCAAGATCAAGGACCCCGAGTCCCCCATATTTCTGTAAATATGTATATAGTAGTAATTAACTGACGTACTGGTGCATGAAAAATCTTTGCACTATGGGAGCAGAGGTTTATCTAGCTCTTATTGTGTATTGTCCTTAAGGCATCCGTATGCATGTTGCTGTCTTTGAGTGTTCTGAATTACCGAACAGAATATTTTATAAAGTCCTAATTGTATTGGATGAGTTAAGTTTTGCAAACAATTAAGCACAAAAAAGGTTGAATACAAGAAGACTCCACAAATATATTTATATGCAAAAGAAAATATCATTTTCTGCACTAAGAGCATCTGCTTCTCACCACTACATGTGCTCAAAATACGAGAATGCAAAATTTTATTAGTAATAAAAAGTTTGACTCAAATCACTGATGATCAAAAGTAATTGGTATTGTGATATATATATATATGTAGTGACCGGTTTATTGTTTGATATACCAATCAGATTCCTTCTATCTCTAATTCGGGTATGTAGTTTGAAACTGGAGGCGTTCCCTTTTACACGGGAATAAGTATGTGAAAACATATAGAAGATTGTTACCTAAAAATGATAAACTTACTTAGAGTATTATTTATATTTTTTTCATAGAATAAGATATCACCATGCAGTAATGTCATTAATTAATCATCTGATTTTCACACCAATGTGTGCGTTTCGTTATTAGTCCCCACTGGAACTCGTAAGGGATGCTTTCTTGATTCTAAAGATTGAACTGCATTCATTTTTGCTTTACATGCGAGATTTAGCTAGGCGTTGCCACCTTAATTGTTTATTTTTTATGTTCCCTCAATACAATTATAAGGTTGGTTGCAATTATGATATTCGTAGTTTTTGTTTTGCAAAAGTATGCTGATATTTGTATTTATCTTGCTTTCACTTCTGATATATATGTCCCATTTTTCGTGGTTTATGTACTTGACATTGTCGACCAGCGCAACAATGATATTTCTTTTGCTTTTGTGAACAGTATGAACGAGATCATTGACAAATACAGTACTCAATCTAAGAACCTGGGGAAATCACACCAGCAGCCTTCTATTGATTTGAATGTATGTCAATTATGCTATCTTTTTTTCTCTTTGCTAGTACGTACTGTATAAAGTGTTTTAATCGGAACTACAGAAGGAAGGCATAAAAAAATTCCAAAAGTTCTTCTGGCAACATATCGACTTTATCTGCAAAGTGTAGCAGGCCCTGACATACAATAACGACGTTTTGTTGTGCGAATAAGACTCTACCGGCTAAATTTAGTTTTCCCAGTTCCTGCCATTCAATTTTGTCATCGCCAGCTATAGTTTGATGCAAATACGTTCATTTATTATGTTAGTACAAATACTCTTAAGACAGTTGTATATCAAATAATGAGAGGTAAAGTGTCTTGCAAATACACTCTATCTTATCATTTATGAATTATATTTAGTGTCTTTAATTAACGTTGTATATACACAGTCACAAAACATTTTCGCCTTCTAAACAGAAGCAATTGACAGGTTCAAAGTCATCCTTAACGTAATATATGTACTTTCGCGAACTAGCTAATACTCTTTAGTGTACAGTTCATAATCAACCATATATGGTGCTGTGGAATTTAGAGCATGAATTCTACAGTATCAAGGTTTCTTCTGACCAAAGATAACTGCATGCAAGTCTGAAAGCTTTCAATGCAATTTTAGCCATCTTTTTTTCTTATAAACTTTAGTTGGCAATAGGACTCTGACTTCTCACATCTGTAGCTTAGACGCACAAGTGCCACTTGAATGAACTCGTTACGTTAATAATGTAGATAGTGTTGTTCTAATTATAAATAACCAAATTTTAATTTATATTATTTTCAGTTGGAGCACAGCAAGTATGCAGGTTTGAACGATCAACTTGCAGAAGCAAGTCTTCGACTTAGGTTACGTTTTGTTCCATATTGATTTTGTGTGACTTACTCAGTCAAAACGTTTTGGGGGCAGAGATGGGAGCCTTACATTAACAGTTGATGTTATTTTTCCATACTATATAGACAAATGAGAGGTGAGGAGCTTCAGGGTTTGAGTGCAGAGGAACTCCACCAAATGGAAAGGAAACTCGAAGCAGGACTGCATAGAGTTCTTAATACAAAGGTTGCGTGACTGGTCGGGGTATTCAATTTCAGCTTCTTGTACAGCCTTTTGTATTATAACTATTTAATATGTTTCTTCAGGACCAGCTATTTATGCAACAAATCAGCGAACTACAACAGAAGGTAAGAGTGATTATAAACACACAAGCCTTTTTTTTTCTTCTGAAACCTGATAGCAAATTAGTAGCATTGGAAGCACAGACTGACGTGTACAATGCCCGACATCTAGTTGTATAGCTTTGAACTTTTGCTCTCTTGAAGTATAAAATTGGCAAAGCTCCTGTCGACCTTTCGAAAAATGGTGTTCGCTGGCACATTTGCATATGTTGCTTTTACGTAAATTAATCTAAATTACCATTTATTTGGTCAGAATCTTGGGCAAAATGTCACCTACGGCAAAGTCAAGTTCCAATAACAGATTGAATGTTAATTCAAATTAAACATAAAAGATACCGAGGCTTCATGTTTTACTGATCATTGCCAGTTGTAACCATTAAAGACAAATATGTGGCATGTGCTGCAGATTAATATACAGCTCATATAATCAATTGGGTAAATGGGAACTGTAAATATGAATTAAGTTGAAGCGAGTGATATAAGTCATGGATCAATCTTTCGGATGATAATCGTTGTTCAGCTTCTATATGCACACAAAATGTTATGCGAGGAAGCATTCCAACTGTTGGTTGATGTTTTTATGAGGATTAATGATTGCTTACCCTTGCCATTTAAATATTTATCTTCATCTAAACAGGTAATTTCAATATTTATGGAATAGTAATAGACTTTTTTTGTAACATTGTTTGTCACATTGTTGCAAATGGTTACATTTACAAGAAGAAGAGAAAAGATACTCCCTTATGTTTTTTAATACTCAGCTTGAGCTGAGGAAGTTGTGCAAAGTCCAATACCAAAAACTGGATGTATGGCGTTAAAATGTCAAAAGTATTAAACCTTATCGTGTATATGTTGGTGACATAGATATGTGTTTTTTTCGGTGAATTTGTTTATTTGCGAGAAATTAACCCTTTATATTGCATAAATATAAGGGAACGGTATTTGTTCTTAGCCATTATTGGCACAAGTTGTTCATATATATCGATATTATGAAAGTTGTTTATCATATAATTTTGTTTTCTTATAGGGCATACAGCTGGCAGATGAAAACTCGCGTCTGAAAAATCAGGCAAGAAGATTATATATATGCATCCGTAGCAACTGAATTCCCATCTGGGGTATATTGATTATTCTTTGTTCCTGGATGCAGATGCCTCAGGTGCCAACGGCTGTCACGCCAGTGGCTGCTACAGATACCGAAAATATTCTTGCCGAAGATGGACAATCATCTGAATCTGTGATGACTGCTTTGCATTCTGGAAGTTCACACGACAATGATGATGGTTCGGATACATCCTTGAAATTAGCGTGAGTGACTGCTTAAATACTTGTGTTTAAACTTGAGTAAGAGCTATGGAGTTTTAAGAATCCATATGCTTTTGCTTACTTCCTACAAAATGATTAAATTTAATAAACTGCTGACGATTTTTGTACAGTTTTCATTTTTAGCGGGGTCTATTTGTCTTGAGCCCTTACCACTGAAACAGTTGCAACCTTATTTAATTTAGTTCTTATGACCACAGTATATTGAAACGTTTGTTTTACTTGTTACTTGGATAGACTCAAGTTCAGAAAAGCAACATATTTTAACTTGTCATTTTGAGCAGGGTTGGTCTGCCTTGAATCCTCACCATAAAAGCAACGTTATTTTTCTTCTGCTGTTCAATTTTGTTTTGAACTTCAATGATTGCGCCACCACATGTGTGAAACTTCCTTTGACCTTGCAGGTTGCCTTGGAAGTAAAACTAAGACCATCCGTGATATGTCTGCATTATCATTGGACGTCGAC
Organism: Eragrostis tef; assembly: GCA_000970635.1. Taxonomy (NCBI): domain Eukaryota; kingdom Viridiplantae; phylum Streptophyta; class Magnoliopsida; order Poales; family Poaceae; genus Eragrostis; species Eragrostis tef. The sequence continues at coordinate 182,343 of LAPY01000340.1, read as the reverse complement.
AACACAGCTAAGAGGAGAAGTTCATTGTCGTGGTTTATTACTACCAAGACTGGAATGCATCAGAAATGCAATTCAGTTTAACCATCGGCGTCCTTGGGTCTTCGTCATGAAGTTTCAGTTGTTGGGGGCCGGGGGGCCTTCGCTAAATTTGTACTGCTTTAGTGTATTGTTGTTCCACAACATTCGGCATTATTTGGTTGCTCCTCCTACATTATTCGTACAAACTATGTAACTGTTGTTTGTTGTCATATCTAAGTTATGACCCAATACACTAAACACAATTGGCCTAATCCCGTTCTCCAGACTCTAATACCGTGATGAACTTCAATTTGGGTAGCGTTTTGTGTTTTCATTTATTTCTGTGGAGTACATCCATGAAATGGTAACGCCAAGATCTGCACTCTAGAGGGTCCCAATTTTATTTTGTTTTTTGCAATGGTCCAAAAAAGAAAGTGTGTTAGACTGACGTGATAACCAACTACACCAGGACACCTTTTTGATGACGGTAAATATTTTTATCTATTTGAAAAACTGTTGGACCTGCCTGGTACTCTCTTCCATGCGCCATGGACCGAGTCCGAGACATGAGTCACATGACAGTCTGGGCTCATCGAAAGCCCCCTCGGCCCTCGCAGTGTTGTCCGCGGGTGGGCTGGGCTCGAATCTCCGGTGGTCCGGCCGAACGTCGATGGGGGGCGCCCGTAGTAAGTCGAAACGAGGCCGAGCACTGGAGCAGGCCTGCGGAGCGCGGGCCCGCGGCCCGCTACGCCGTGTCCGGTTTTCGCCGGAAAACGTGACACGGGATGGGCGATGGGAGAGCACACGTAACACGGGGCAACAAGGAAGAACGTAACACGCGGCAACAAGGAAGACAATGGATACGCCTGAAATCTACGGATACCAGGCCAGGGCCACACACACACAACACACAGGAGGTGTACTCTCAAAAAAACACACAGGAGGTGTGGAGTGCCGGAATCGTCCGCACGGCTCCGCCGGTCCAACCGAGCAGTAACTAGACGTCAGTCCACCCGGTTGCCATCGCTCTCACCGATGCGGCGATTGAGGCCCATCGCAATGATTAAGGGCGCGTTTGTTGTATTAGACTTTAGAGTTTAGACTTCTAACCCGAAAAAAAAAAAGGAAGAGGCGCCGGCAGCGGCTCAGAAAATTAGCCGGCCCCCTCGTCTCTGGCGGCATCGCCATCGGTTGAGGAGGGAGGCCCGGCACCTAGTGTTCGTTCTGTTCGTTCTTAGGTTTAAGTGGTCGTCTAGGTGGCGGCTACTTTGATTGTTAGGATTAGGGTTTCTCTAGTAGTTCAGACGACGAAAGTGGTAGCAGCGTTGCCGTGTTCGTCAGCATGGAGCAATGGAAGACGAGGTGTCTCAACAGTGGTGGTGAGTCAAAGGCATCATCAACGATAAAGAATAAAGTACTCCGGTTCTTCTTTTGTCTTGTCGTGATTCTTCGTGACTATGGCTATGAGCTAGCGAGAGCTTTGTTTCCGTTGACATCCTTCTGGATGTTAGTCGGATTTGTGTTTTCTCATGACGAATTTGATAGAGGCGACGACAGGTTCGGCGACGAGCTCAATGACGGCAAGTTCATCATATTTGCGTGTGGAAGGTCAGTCTACCCATCTTTTACGAAAGGGTTGGGTTTTAGTTTTCTTCCGCCGGAGATGCGGATGGCGGTGGGG
>LAPY01000340.1:166571-177274 GCA_000970635.1 Eragrostis tef | reverse complement strand
ATCTTATTATTTAAGAGTACTAAATAAAGTCTAATGACAAAATGTTTTTATAGATAGGTATATCTTTACGAGACTAATCTAATAAGCCTAATTAATCTATCTTTACAGATAGGCAGTCACTGACATGTGGCCCAGGCAAGAGCATAGGGCACGGCAGGGAATGTCTGTGCAAATTTTAGAAGGGTGACCTCAAACACGCACTAACTGCACTCAACCACTCGTCTGGCCCCCACACCACACCAAAGCAATGCGCCTGGAGCCCCATGCGCCGCCGTGACGTACTTGCAGGCCAATGGCCGCGCGCCGGTCGCCGTCATGGGCGTGACCATGCCCTCCTGCTTTCTCTGCTGCTCTCCTCTCTTTCGCGGCCGGCCGGGCCAAGCAATGCCGAGCCGCTGCCCATGTTGCGCGACAATGAGCCTGCGCGACGAGAGGTTGGCAGGTGACGGCCGGAGACGTGGCCCGAGCGCCGCAACGTCCCGTCCCGTCGCTCGCCGCGCGCCGCACGTACCACTGCACCAGCCGCTTGTCGCCCGGCCGCAACGTTCCAGCCTTCCAATCCAGGTGACACGACAGCGATGGATCGATCGGTCGGTACCAGACTCATCACCACGGCTCGCGGAGGTTGACGGGCCGGCTCGGCCTATGCGCGCCCTAGGGAAGAGCGTAGCGCGGCGCTCGATGGGGGCAGACAAGGCCGGGCGGTGGGCCACACTTTTTTCGTGGTGCTGTCCTGGCGATGCCGGCCTCAAAGACCGAGGAAACTGTGAACGGGGAGGACCGGAGGAGAGAGAGAGAGAGCGAAATAAAATGGGCAGTGGTGGCGGTGCCGCAGCCGTGCAGGAGAGGGATTCAGGTGAGGCCAGAGCGTAGATGGTTCCAGAACGGCAAAGCCGGCCGAGCGGCTGCGACTCAATGACGGGTGCCGTGTCGAAACTCTTTTTTTTTTAAGTACCAATATGCCATTTGACTCGATGTCGCTCGGTGTTGAGTTCCGATTCACTGATCATCTGACTGTTCTAATCAGATTATCATGCTTTCGGTTGAAGCTCAAATTCTTGAAATGCTCTGAAAAAACATACAACCAAGATTCAACGTCATGTACAGATGGATTCGACGTTCAGAAGAGCTCAACTAATTAAGTTCATTATTGTGGAACTAATTATCCGAATTCAAGTCTTGACTAATATCACATTAAAATCAGCCGGCTGTTGCTGTTGCTGCTGGCTGCAGCTGGTTTCCTCTCACAGCAGCAACCAGCCAACAGTGAAAATTAGAACAGCCGAATAGGGCTATTTACGGTAGTTTATTTTGATGATTTCGGATTCGACAACAAGACATCTGTGACAACTATCGCGAATTTCAAACAACCAACCCAATCTCCATAATTTGTCTAAAAATAAACATTTCAGATTGATATATGTAGAGTTAAGTCTTTTGATGGATTGTATTGTTGGCTCCTACATTCTCTTCAACGTAACACCTTGTAGTAAAAAAACGAATTATCATTGTATCAAGTGCTTGAAAACTCATTTGTTTTCAAGCGAACGCGTTGGCGGTCTGATGCATGCGTGTGATCGATTTGTGTTGCTGATCAATCACAAAAGTCATATCTTTTGCGGGCCGGTAACAAAACAACAACGCAACTACATCGAAACAAATCTCTAGCCCTTTGGTCTTGATCAAACGGGGTACAAATTACAATGTCACTTGAAACATCTCCTAATTTCAAGCACTTGAAAATTAGCAACGTCCAAAAGAGATATATGTTTCCTAATAATGACATAGACAGTCTGTACAAAAGTTTTTTTTAATAAATCTAATGAATCTCAGAAGAGTAAAAATTAAACGTTGAAATTAAAACATTCGCATACAGTACACCTAATTTCGAGGAAACATAAAATCTTTCTCAAATCTTTTGGGCATGACAAACAGGGTTTCCAAGATTTGGAACATCTGACCATAAAACCCCTCGGCACCCACCCCCTGCTACCCACAAGCAGAGCTTTCGCCGTTAAAGCCTCCCGAGGTAACCGACGACGGCCGCCACCACCTCCAACACCACAGCACTTCGAGAACCTCGACTTGGGCCACCGGCCTAGGGTTTGGTCTCAGGCTCCTCTCCGGCGGCGGCCGATGGCAATGGAGGGCGACAACGGGGCACCCGCACAGGCGGCGGCGGAGGTGAAGAACCCGAGATGCTTCATGGATGTCAGCATCGGCGGCGAGATGGAGGGGAGGATCGTGGTGGAGCTCTACGCGTCTGTGGTGCCGCGGACCGCGGAGAACTTCCGCGCGCTCTGCACCGGAGAGAAGGGCGTCGGCGCCGCCAGCGGCAAGCCGCTCCACTTTAAGGTTAGTTCCGATCGACCGGAGAGTTCGAAGGGCTTCTCCTCTACGCTTTTGCGTCATCTGGGTTCGTTTGGTCAGGGATTTTGGATAATAGGAGCTCTAATTCATGTCCCCTTTGTGTCTCTCGATTTGGGATTACCAAGCGTTGTCAATGTGCCTCCGTGACGTTGAATAGCATTGTGTTTTTGACGCGATCTCACATGCCCCGATTTGCTTTGGGCATCCAGAATCGAAAAAATTACGTGTATTGTGCGATTGATTGGTTATTCTAGGTTTTGATTCAGATTTCTCAATCCTGGAATCGACAAGATTTATTGTCGGTAGTTTACTCTCTATAAGAAAATCCCCTTCGAGACCAATGTTCATTGTTAGGCGAGAAATTAGCTTCTCGATCGTAATTAGGTCCATTTTTTTGTTTTGTTTTCTTTGTAAGTATCGCTTACTTTTGTCATATGTCTGCATATTCCGCACTCGCAAGTAAGAGTATATCGCTGCCGAGATGTTTTAAGGTTCTGTCTGTTCTTTTTGTTTTTCTTGTTTTTTTTTTATCCTTAGCAGTACTCGTTGTGATGTCACATCATGTCCTTTGCTGTGCAGTGAAACTCTATGCCCTGCTGCCACCAGTTCTGATACTGTTATAAGGGCCCTCCTATTGACTTCGTCCTCATTCTCATTGCACCTTGCATATATTAACGTCTCTACGAGTACCACCCCTGCTAAGCTTGTGGCCTTTTGTTAACACTTATCACGTTAGCTTTGTGCTTTTGTAATGTTGATTAGTTTATTATGTGTAATGGAAGGTAGGGGGTGATGTAGGGACTAGGGATAGCCAATAGGTCTTCATATTGCACAATCTTATTTCAGACAAAAGTTTTAATACTGCTTTTCTGTGGAGTTTTGTGAATTGATCATGGAGGTTCGTACGCACTTAACCACTGTTGTCATTGGAGAATGAGCGCTAAGATCGGATATGTTGGCAATGGAAATGATCGCAAGATTGGATGGCGCCAATTTCTGTGGTACTTTTGTTTCAGAGTACTCCATTGATTGGCTAGCTCACGAGAACCACTGCAGATTAAACTTTTCCTTTAGATAAGACACGTACGAACCCCACCATTAACAGTTTACTTATAGACAGGCGGGCCAGTTAGGTTCCATGCTTGGTTGTCTGGTAGTCAGAAATTTGCAGAACTGACTGATTATTGTAAAGTAACGTTTTGGAGAATAACCTTCTTGTAACCTTTTTAGAAGTGGTGGAAGTCAGTACTGTATATAGATTCGCTGTGCTGGTTATCTTGATTTGTATTTGGTCGTTCTTTTGGCAATGAATCAAGGACAATCTCTAGTGCTTGCCAGCGTGAAACCATACCAATGAACAGTGATGTATGAGGAATACTCTGGATATCTGTTGGGAACAGTAGGGTGTTCATATGGATTGCCAACGTGAAGTGAGTAGTTTTGGGCTTCTTGTTATGGCATTGTTGTTGGCTGCTTTTCCTGTTTGAATTTTCTCTTCCAGCACTACATTGAGTTGTAACGATCTTAATGCTTGCGTTAGGAATACTGAAATACGGATGAGTGGTCATTGTTCCCTGTTTTTTGCTGATTCCTATTCATTTTGCCGCTCTTTTATATGGTGTTAAGAGCCCCAAAAATGGTTGTCAAACTTTGATGTGTTAGTAAAACCGCACCTTTGGATCTAGAATTTGCTTTCAAGTCTTGTTAGTGGTCACTAATTGCAATTTTTTATTTATTCGCTTTTGCAGGGCTCATGCTTCCATCGCGTTATAAAAGGTTTCATGGTACAAGGTGGAGATTTTACTGCTGGTGATGGGACAGGAGGAGAGTCAATTTATGGATCGAAATTTGAAGATGAGAATTTTGTTTTAAAGCATGAGAGGAAAGGAATGCTATCAATGGCAAATTCTGGTCCTGACACAAATGGTTCTCAGTTTTTTATTACTACCACCCGGACGCCTCATCTTGATGGGAAACATGTTGTTTTTGGAAGAGTGATAAAGGGAATGGGGGTAGTTCGCTCTATTGAGCACACCCCCGTTGGAGAAGCTGACTGCCCCACTACTGATGTCGTTATAGCTGATTGCGGGGAACTTCCTGAAGGTGCTGACGATGGAGTTGTGAATTTTTTCAAAGATGGTGACATGTATCCTGATTGGCCCACTGATCTTGAAGAGAAACCTACTGAAGTTTCATGGTGGATGGATGCTGTGGAGTCTGCTAAAGCCTATGGAAATGAGAACTTCAAGGTAATTTGCTGTCTAAGGTTCAATTACTTTTCTGTACTATGGGCATGTCATTAGTTTCACTGAAGCAGAATTGGTGTAATTCAGAGTAAAATGAATACTCTTAGTAAATAAAATTCAATAAGGAGATAGCAGCACTATATTCTTACAGAGACTAAAACGTGTATCTAATTGTGGGCATAATGTGATTAGATATTTGCAACTTGCTCAGTAAATGTTGGCTAGTAGGATACCTGAAATACTTTCAAGTTTGCATACCTGAAATACTTTCAAGTTTTCCCTATCTGGAGTTGAAGTTTGTGCCTCTATTCTATACAGAAACAGGACTACAAGACAGCCATCAGAAAGTACAGGAAAGCTCTGCGTTATTTGGATGTTTGCTGGGAGAAAGAAGAAATTGATGAAGGTAATTAACTAATTATACTGTTTCTAATGCGTTGTTCAAATTGCTATTAATTCTGTCATACGGCATGCACCAAGTAGCAAGACATTATTTCACCCGGATCTTAATGGGATTACAAACTGATTTATATGCAGATAAGAGCACAGCACTCCGGAAGACCAAATCCATTATACTCACTAATAGCTCTGTAAGTTTTGTTGTCTTGTCTATTTTCTTGATGCATACCTGTAATTCTCAAACCTCAGTAAAATATGATGTTAATATCATATTGATTACCTTTGCTATATCACATCAAACATGGTAACAAGCATCCAAAGCCCAAGGAATGATGGCTTGTGTAAGATTGTGGCATGGTCTGTGCATCTTATTACATCCTTCACTATATTTATATTAATATTGGACCTTTGATCCTTTTAGTTAGGGCCCCAGTAAAGACCCCATTTTAATCAAATTTGCTTTCAGTAAAGACCCCATCTACTCAAGAGGAAGATTTTCTTTCTCTCTTTGTATAATCAGTAGCTTACAATTGTTCTTTATAGGAATGATTGCTGTCAGTTTGTTGTTGGAATGTTTGTATCATCTTCCTTGTCTGCCGGTGTATCTGAAACATTCTTAAACCACATTTTTATTGAATTCATTTATCTATGTTCACCAAAGCAGCAGCATATTACAAACAGATTCGTCATTGACTTGAGGTTGTACACTACCTTGCAAATGTGATCGATTGCTTTCCTAACAGGCTGACACCACTTTGTTACTTTTTTCAGGCATGCAAACTGAAGTTGGGAGATCTAAAGGGTGCTTTGTTGGATGCGGATTTTGCACTGCGTGAAACGGATGGAAATGCTAAGGCTTTTTTCCGGCAAGGACAGGTTAGTAACTTGGTTTAGGCCTTCAGTAGCCAAGTATTGTGCTAGGAATTTTGAAGTGACATTTTTCACAATACTATATTTGTATGCTTTGTTTGCCAATAAATGCATACAATATCTGATATTCTACTTAGTTCAAACTGCCCACAGTCTTGTTTGACTATTAATTGCAGAACCAGAGTGGTTCTTTTCCAAAAATACTGTGTTGTTTTACTCGTTTCGTTTTATGTGCGTAGTAATACTCTCCACTGTCACTGGACTCTTCTGCTGAAACCACATCTCTGTCTGGCTTACAAGGAGACAGGAGACACTGGTTTTTAGCAACTAGGCAGTGAGTGAACCGGGTAGCCTGTTTGTTCACTGGCTATACCAACAGCTTATTGGCTTGTTTTCATTCAACCAAAGCCTCATGGAAACACTATCCTGCTACCCCTGGCAGCCAGAGCTTTTCACGTTACTGGTCTGGTAGTTTTCATTTCTTTCGGCGTCATGGTACAAGAATGGCTACCTGATAGCTTCGGGTTGCTATATTTCACGTTGGATTGCTTGTCAGACTAGGAATGTTAGAAATATGAGAAAAACGCAGCAAGAGCATAAGAGGGAGGGAGGCAAGTGTCTGTAGGGTCTTCCTCTTCGGCCATGGCTTGCATCTCCTAAACCGTGTCTCCGCCCTGGAGACACAGTTTAGGAGACAGGGTCTTCCTCTTCAGCCTGGGTGGCTGTCACTTGGGACAGTGTTCAGACTTCAGGCAGGGTCATTGGCCACATTTCTTATTCCGTTTCCTTTTCATGCTGCTCGGTTTGCTTGTTTTCACTTTTCCAGTTTCTCAATCATTAAAGCAAACTCAGACCAAAATACCTTGTTCAGGTTATTGTGGACTCAACTGCTGGTCCAGTCCGGTGTTTAGTAGTACTGTTGATATGAGGATTACAGTGTTTATTTGGTCATCTCAACATGCAATCAACCCAATGGCAAAAAATGATAATGCAGCTTTGCAACATTTGAACTTGAGTAACAGAAGGAGCTGTTTATCGTAATACCTTCTTTTACTGTTCCATTTGACTTGAGAAAAATGTTTATCAAAGAAAAGTTTAGGGACGTTTTGTTTTTTCTTTTGGTGTCTATTCTTTTGATTACTCAATTTGTTGCCAGCTTATTGTATAGCGTTGATGTTTCAACTATCAAGCATGCAATTGAAGTCACATAATATATTATTTTGTTACCTCTTTCTGTCCGTGATACCCTATTTACTTAATACAATATTCAGGCACACATTGCACTTAACGACATCGACGCAGCAGTGGAGAGCTTCAAGCATGCATTGGAGCTGGAACCAAATGATGGTTTGTTCTCTTGCTCTGCACTTTCAATTCGTTTGTTAGCTTCATCTGTGAATCTAATGGATTTCCTTTTTCAACCCATTAGGTGGAATCAAAAGAGAACTAGCTGCTGCAAAGAAGAAGGTCGGTATACTTTTGAAGGCTGATGGTCGATTAATCATGTGACTCGTAATTGACACTTTGAAAATCTACAGATTGCTGACAGAAGAGATCAGGAGCGGAAGGCGTTTGCTAGGATGTTTCAACCTTCTGGAAAATCTGACAAAAGCAGTGATGTAATTTTCTTGTACCGGCTTCCTTTTTTTTTTTTTGGTGTCGTCAGGACTCGGCCGGTAAAGGTAGCTGACATTTGTTTCCCTTGCCTGCAGGAAAGCAATTGATCTGTAGTTTGTTTCCCCCGGCAAACTTTTGTTAGGGACACAGCTGAACTGTCAACGAAAGGTTAGGGGTTGCCTCAGAATATCATATCTATCCCTTTTTTTTAAAAAAAATAAATGGCTTATTGTTGTCCTTGTTTTGACAAAGGAATGATATCCTTGCAGGTGTGACAAGGAGTCTGCGCTGCCAAACGCTAATTCCCAGTCTTAGATAGGATGAAAAATAGTGGGGGGAAATGGAAGCTTTTGTTTTCTTTTACTACAGAAGTAGCAATTTGTGTGAGTCTCAAAAAGTTGTCTTTAGATCGAACTTGCGATTTTCAGACGTTGCAGCAAGGCATGCCAATAGACCATTATTCCCTTTGCTGTGTGGACCGTTGTGACCAACCTGACAATTCGCACCTTTTGTGTGTGGTTCTCCCTTGACTCGCTTTTGTGATGTTTCCTGGACTTCTTTTGTCTGCCACCTCTGCCTGGTTCCTAGGCCTTGGTCCTTGGTTTTTATTTATTTTCTTGTGCCCGCGTTATTTTGTATTCTGGGTTGTGTTTATTGGAGTACGTGACCAGTTTTGGCGTGCCTGGGGCGGAGCTTCGCGTGCACGTCAGGGAATGGTTTCTGACTTTCTGTGCTGTTCACTTGGTTTGCATTTGTTCTCCCGAAATTCAAAAACCACTGTGCATGGAGAAAGACTTAAGGTTGGGTTATTTTGGGCCTATTCGTTCTGTGTAGCTTTTGCAAAATCTGATTTTCGATTGTTCCTGCAATACTGTAGCTATTTGACGGTCGACTATATTCTTGGGAGCGACTCCTGCATTCAGTTGCTCCTAAACAGGTAGTAACAAAAATAAAAGATTGTACACGTAGCCAGATTGGAGCATTTCTTAGCCATATGTAGCATTGTTTCACAGGGATAGGAGAGCTTTAAGCCTGTATAACATCCCACTTAAGCGGCTGGGCCCCTCCCCTTGTTTAACACATGCACGGCATCCTAATCATTCCCTGTATGGACGCATACCATCAAGCAAGTAACGAGATTTTTTTAAAAAAAAATTGAGCAAGCAACGAGAAATGGCCAGCCAGAAGGCTGAAACGGGTGGTGTGCACTATGCTACCGCTTTGAGAATTGGCCGGTCCCGAAAGAGCCAATCGAATATATTTTTATAGACATACGATCATTAAGCCGCGCACATTATAATCTTGTCTTCCAAGCTACGTACTGCAACACCGGAACGTGTGGACACCTATGCAAAATAGTGCGTAGCGTAGTGTGTGGCTTCCTGTGAAGCCTACCCTTACATTACATACCACATGGGAAGAACACTTGAATCAGAAACGAACTCATGGCGCATCAGAGACGAACTCATGGCGCAGTGCAGTATGCTTTCCGCTGCCATTCTGCAGCTAGTAGATTGCGTGAGAAGAGCATTCACTGTGCACGCGTGATGTTTGCGTGACGCTTAGGATGCGAGCAGAACCAAACACTTCCTTACGGCGATACGCGATCAAGAACAAAGCCTGTCTCCCATAGTGCTGCGATTGTTGGAACGTGCACGCATTACAGACTAAAATCCTTGGCCGTGCCCCAAAGTTTAACATACCGGTCGAGAGCATATTAACGATTCAAAGGTAAGCGATATTCAGATCCAGCACCAAAAACAAGTCGACAAATGGTCCGATCGCGTGCGGAGAACGTCCATCCATGAATTGGCGACCACGGGCTGACCGTACGCATGTAAACATACAAAGCCTATAGTTATAGCTCTAAGTGGTTGACGGTGGTCGTGACAGGTAAACACACGATAGGACTAGGTAGTTCACGCCCAGCCAATACGGCATGAGTGAACGTCTTAATAAAACTGGGTAATTGAACTGACCAAAGCAGCACTCTCAGCATGACGTAATCATGAAGCAAACGTACATGTATATATATACCTAAATCTGCGACTAAACCATACTTAATCATCTCAAGCCGCCTTAATCCTCTACAGTAATCATGCCAAGGACCCGCACCACGGGAACACAAACGGAAAGTGACCGGCCGAGAGGCGGCAAATTAAGCGTAGGCGGTAGCAACATGATGCTCAAATTCCACCACGAGTTCCCCTCTCACCAACCCCCAGCGAACACCGCCACTAAGCACGCCCGCTAATGGCGCACCAAGTGCGGATCTGTGTGTGTGCTGCTTTAACCGAAAACTACGTCGATCATCAATCGTGTGATCCAGAACCAACGACTGGCTGACTTGGCGCATCGGCAAGCTTCTCCATGTCTCGGCCCCAGATTAAACGATCGACGAACTCGATCGATCAGTGCGTGGTCAACTTTGCGCCATCATTACGCGCGCGTCATGATCAGCGAGTAAGTCCAACGCTTTGGACCCCTGATCGCCTCCTATTTATACCTCCTCGGTGCCGCGCCATGTCATGCTCGTCACAAGCCAAAGCGTGCACTAACAAGCTGAGCTCCCAAGCGTAAGTGTGACTAACTGTGCTCGAGCACTTCGAGTAGCTTTGAGGGTTGAGAACTTGAGATGGAGGCGCGGAGCAGCGCAGCGCTCGTGGCCGCGGCCGTGGTCGCGCTACTGGTGCTGGTCCCCGAGGCGTCCCGCGCCGAACGGTTCGTCGTCGGCGACGCGGCGCGGTGGACGTGGGGGTACAACTACACCGACTGGGTGATCAAGAAGGGACCCTTCTTCCAGAACGACACCCTTGGTATGTGTAACAACAGTAGAGTTTACAAGTTTTGCTGATGAAAATTACCTAAACTTGTTCTCACGTCCGAAATCTGAATGCTGCAGTCTTCATGTACGACCCGCCGAACGCGACGGTGCACGCGCACAGCGTGTACATGATGCGCAACGCCGCGGACTACCAGTCCTGCAACCTCAAGGCGGCCAAGCTGGTGGCCGGCGTCATGCAGGGCGCCGGCTCCGGCTTCGAGTTCGTGCTCAAGAAGCGCAAGCCGCACTACTTCGTCTGCGGGGAGCGCGGCGGGATCCACTGCACCATGGGGCAGATGAAGTTCATCGTCAAGCCCAAGAGCTCCGCGTGCCGCGACTGACCAGCCGTCCTCGTCTTCTTCTGCATGCCTCCTCCT
>LAPY01000340.1:130313-143247 GCA_000970635.1 Eragrostis tef | reverse complement strand
GCACCCGACCCCTCCTCACAGCCCGCCGCGGCGCCGGCCTCGGCTCCCGAGGGGGCCGATCCGCCGCCGGTGCCGTCGCAGAAGACCGTCACGTGGAGCGAGAAGCTGACGTCGGACTCGCCGACGCACGTGCAGGCCGCCGCCGCTGCAGAGTCCAGCCAGTACGTGTCCCGCGGGCCCGCCTCCTCGTCTTCCAAGGGTAAAAGACCCCGCCGATTCGGCGGGCATTGCTTAGTTCGCCGCTGTGCTGGTTTCTTTCGGTTCTGATTTCGTTCTGCTATTGGGTGAGCGCAGGCGCGGTGGAGGCGATGAAGGAGACGCTGTCGAAATGGGGGAAGTCGATGGGGGAGACGACGAAGTTGGTCGAGAGCCTCAGCCGCGACACGTGGCAGCACTGTGAGATCTCAGCACCCACTGATGTCCTCTGTTCCCATCTCTCTTTCTGTGGTTCATTTCTTGAAGGCCACGGATTGTTACGATTCTAAGAACCAAAGAAAAGCACCGCCATAATAAAGTTGCAAAGTAAAGCCTTTCGAAACCTAACATGGTGGGGACTAGTAGGGCTTGGGTAGTAGGATCAGAATATCTGGCCTGACATAAGAAGTATACTTGAACATTGGGTTAGCTTTCCCTGCTTTATTCCTTGTATGTTATGCAGGCTAGCCATCTTGTTAGATGTTACTAAACTTTTTTTTGAGACTTTTGTCCCATTTACCTGAGAACTTGTTATTGTGCTGATGGCATTCTTGTTCTTTCTTAGAAAATTGACCCATTCATTGACCATGGTATATAATCTGTTATGTAGTGTGCTTAATCATTCAAGGAGACAAAGATGCTCGATTTTTCCAGTTTGCACTTCAATTCAATTCATATAGTTATCTTCTAAATTCATTGGATAATTTTTGTACTGATGGAGCTGTAACAACTGCAAGAAAAAAATTGAGATTACAAGCCATCTTGCTTTGTCTGCTACAAATACATTTGAAAACTGCTATTTATTTGCACTTTTAAAAACTTTCTAAGGAATAGTGAGAAGCACTGTTGGAGGAATCTTGTGTCCCTTGAATCCCCAAGAGTATTTTAGGTAGCATTTGAAAATATTTGCACTTTTAACAATTTTCTAAGGAATAGTGAGAAGCACTGTTGGAGGAATCTTGTGTCCCTTGAATCCCCAAGAGTATTTTAGGTAGCACGCTACCTCTCGATTAGGTGGGCTTTAAGCGAAGTACCTAGTCTTGCAGTCCAATGATACATTGTCATTCCACTTTTATCATGGAACAAGCAGACCATTTAAAACTCAAATATTACTTCTATGAGTCAGGAATTTGGGTACACATTTGTCATTTAAGCTGTAAACCATCGAAACAATCATTCTTCTTCCAAAATAGAAGATCTATATATGGCACTTAAACAACATTTCATCTTATAGCTGATATAGATCAGTAAGATTGATCCGCTGAAATGTTGAAGGGAGACGTCTCCTGATAAGTTTTTATTTTTTGCGAATGACATCTCCTGATAAGTGATGGTCAACCCAATGTATGCCACATCTTCTAGTTACTTATAAACAAAGAGCAACCAAATGGACCAACGGAAATAAGCTGAATGTCTTCCAACTTGCTAGACATAGTTTTCTACTTTCTCTGACCTGACAGCACCATTTTTCCTTAACAGTCAAGACAGGACCTAGTTTTACTGAAGCTGCTATGGGACGGCTTGCTCAAGGAACGAAAGTACTAGCAGAAGGTGGCTATGAAAAAATATTTAAGCAGACTTTTGAAGTGCTTCCAGAGGAGCAGCTGAAAGTATGCTATGCATGCTATCTCTCTACATCAGCTGGTCCTGTCATGGGAGTCCTTTACATTTCTACGGCCAAGATTGCATTCTGCAGTGACAATCCTCTTTCTTACAAAGCTGGAAACAAAACCGAGTGGAGTTACTACAAGGTACGAGTTTGACTTGCCGTGTTAATAGTATATGCAAAGTTTCATTTTAATTACTTTGTAATTGCAAAAGGAGAGCAATTAAATCTCGGATTGCAATCCTGGCTCCTTTGTGAATAACCTTTAGTATGAATCATAAAATACAGCACAGATAACTACGGCTTAAGTCCGCCACTTATGTAGTGCTTATGCTACGATTGCTTTATTTGGCTATGTTTTCAACTTTGAACTAGGTTGTTTCCCACCCCTGCTTGTCCCATAAAATCGAGTGTCGAGACCATGTTTTCGACTTCGAGCCAAGGTTGTTTCCCACCCTTGCCTGTCTCAGGATAGAACCCTGGGTGTGTGCTTGAGCATTGATTGTCAGTTATTTTCTGATATCTTGCTTGTCTTTTTACTCTAATGTTGGCTGTTTGATTACTGGTCAAATGCAAATGATTACATGTCTACGTTTCACTACAAAGGATATTTTGGTGATCATTCATGCGGTAATATGTTTTGTTCCCTTCCAAAAATAGGTGGTCATTCCTCTTCATCAGCCCCGCCTCCTCGTCTTCCAAGGGTAAAAGACCTCGCCGATTCGGCGGGCATTGCTTAGTTCGGCGCTGTGCTGATTTCTTTCGGTTCTGATTTCGTTCTGGTATTGGGTGAGCGCAGGCGCGGTGGAGGCGATGAAGGAGACATTGTCGAAATGGGGGAAGTCGATGGGGGAGACGACGAAGTTGGTCGAGAGCCTCAGCCGCGACACGTGGCAGCACTGTGAGATCTCAGCACCCACTGATGTCCTCTGTTCCCATCTCTGTTTCTGTGGCTCATTTCTTGAAGGACACGGACTGTTACGATTCTAAGAACCAAAGAAAAGCACCGCCATAATAAAGTTGCAAAGTAAAGCCTTTTGAAACCTAACATGGTGGGGACTAGTAGGGCTTGGGTAGTAGGATCAGAATACTTGAACATTTGGGTTAGCTTTCCTGCTTTATTCCTTGTATGTTATGCAGGCTAGGCATCTTGTTAGTTGTTACTAAACTTTTTGATACGCGAGTTTCAAACCAAAACAGTGGTTTTATAGAGAGAGTATCGGAGTATCGCTTGCACGTATCGGTGATTCAGAGCTTTTGTCCCATTTGCCTGAGAACTTGTTAGTCTGCTGATGGCATTCTTGTTTTTTCTTAGACAATTGACATTCATTAGCCATGGTATATTTTCTTTTTATGTAGTGTGCTTAATCATTCAAGGAGACAAAGTTGTTCGATTTCCAGTTCTGCACTTCATTTCATATAGTTATCTTCTAAATTCATTGGATGATTTTTGTACTGATGGAACTAACAACTGCAAGTTTTTTTTTTTTAGATTACAAGCCATCTTGCTTGGTCTGAACAATTACATTTGAAAACTGCTATTTTATTTGCACTTTTAACAATTTCCTTAGGAATAGTGAGAAGCACTGTTGGAGGAATCTTGTGTCCCTTGAATTCCCAAGAGTATTTTTGGTAGCACACTACCCTTCGATTAGGAGGGCTTTAGGCGAAGTACCTAGTCTAGCAGTCCAATGATACATTGTCATTCCAGTTTTATCATGGAACAAGCAGACCATTTAAAACTCAAATATACTTCTATGAGAGTCAGGAATTTGGGTACACATTTGTCATTTAAGCTGTAAACCACCAAAATAATCATTCTTCTTCCAAAAGAGACTGATCCATATAAGTAAACAACATTTCGTGACGTCTTATGGCTAATATGAATCAGTAAGATTGATCTGCTGAAATGTTGAAGGGAGACATCTCCTGATAAGTGATGGTCAACCCAACGTCTGCCACATCTTCTAGTAACTTACAAACAAAGAGCAACCAAATGGACCAACAGAAATAAGCTGAATGTCTTAAAAATTGCTAGACATGGTTTTCTACTTTCTCTGGCCTGACAGCACCATTTTTCCTTAACAGTCAAGACAGGACCTAGTTTTACTGAAGCTGCTATGGGACGGCTTGCTCAAGGAACCAAAGTACTAGCAGAAGGTGGCTATGAAAAAATATTTAAGCAGACTTTTGAAGTGCTTCCAGAGGAGCAGCTGAAAGTATGCTATGCATGCTATCTCTCTACATCAGCTGGTCCTGTCATGGGAGTCCTTTACATTTCCACAGCTAAGATTGCATTCTGCAGTGACAATCCTCTTTCTTACAAAGCTGGAAACAAAACCGAGTGGAGTTACTACAAGGTACGAGTTATTCACTTCATAATTTTGACTTGCTGTGTTAATAGTCTATGCAAAGTTTCATTTTAATTACTTTGTAATTGCAAAAAGAGAGCAATTAAATCTCGGATTGCAATCCTGGCTCCTTTGTGAATAACCTTTAGTATCAATCATGAAATACAACACAGATAACTATGGCTTAAGTCTGCCACTTATGTAGTGCTTATGCTACGATTGCTTTATTTGGCTATGTTTTCAACTTTGAACTAGGTTGTTTCCCACCCTTGCTTGCCCCATAAAATCGAGTATCGAGACCATGTTTTTGACTTCGAGCCAAGGTTGTTTCCCACCCTTGCCTGTCCGTGTGTGCTTGAGCACCGATTGTCAGTTATTTTCTGATATCTTACATGTCTGTTTACTCTAATGTTGGCTGTTTGATTACTGGTCAAATGTAAATGATTACATGTCTACGTTTCACTACAAAGGATATTTTGGTGATCGTTCATGCAGTAATATGTTTTGTTCTCTTCCAAAAATAGGTGGTCATTCCTCTTCATCAACTAAGGACAGCTAATCCTTCAGTGAGCAAAGTAAATCCCGCTGAAAAATATATTCAGGTCGTTTCAGTTGAAGGTCACGAGTTCTGGTTCATGGGTTTTTTGATGTACGACAAAGCAGTAACAAGTCTTCAAGAAGCCTTGGCTAGTGCTCGCGAGTTGCAACCGTAGATACCAAATGGAAGCCTCTGCTGCACTGGTTTCCACAACATTGTTGAGGCATCTTCGTGTCACCACATGGCTACTTAGCTTCTGAGTGTCTCCTGTTTCAAATCCTTCATCCTGAAGCTTTTGATATGGCACACTCACAAGCTTTCGTACTTGTCAGAAATGTTCGGTTTTTTCTGCATGTGTTGTAATGACAAAATATATGGGAAAAATATTTCAGCTGTCCACTTTGAATGCATTAGTTGCTAACATAGAAATGTGCCGTATCATATTCGTTAGTTGAGAAACCCAGGCACATGTTGAACAGGAAATTTGCATCGCATTCGACTGGCAGCTGGCCGAAGCTGGATAAGTTGGCCCGCTTGTGAAGATAGGTCGAGATCTATGCCAGTAGCTCTTAATGTTCGTCCAATAGAAACTGAAAATCTCCAAACATTTTTTACTAGAAAAGCAGCCTACAACCGCTGGCCTTTGACAACGGCGTGCGTATGGCAGATAGAGAATAGGAGAAAGTAACGACACAGGGTGCATGAATTAGAAGGGAAAATGCCGCAATCTCATCCACCATGGATGGGCATTTACTAACTTTTCCATCATCAAGCATCCATGTTACACCGGTAAAGAGAAGCCGCCATAACAATATTTAGGCAACTCGTTAAATTATTAGCATCTAAATGTAAGGTAAATCCTAACTATCTGGAGATTTTTTTAAAAAAATTCTGGTCCCATCATCTTTGCCATCGGAACCAGCAATCTCATACCCCTATGCCTTCAAAATTGAGAGGTCTCGTGTCTCAAAAGAATCTTTAAAGCATTATGGCTTTCACCTTTTCTTGGTGTCATGTTGAATCTTTGGAGATGTCATTCCCAGCCCCAAAAGTATCAGCTCACAACCTTGCTCAGTATCATGTGAAGCAGTAGGAGGATGCCAACGCCCACCACGACATTTTGTGCGGTCAAATTTTCAGCAACGAGCTCCCACCTGTAAGTATTAACCAGTAGAGAGCTGCTAATGAAGCCTGTTTAAAATTTCATCTTCATTACTACGAGAAGTTTAAGCTAATACAGAGTAACAAAGATCAACACGGCGCAGGCGCAAGAAATTTTGCATGCATAACAAGTGCTAAAATATTATAGCCAGAAATGAATGGTAAGTCATTGACAAAGCACGCAGCTTTCGAACTAACGATCTTGTTGGTCCTATGATGAACAAGGATATATAGTCAAAATAACCGAGGTTTATTTGGTGGTTGCCTGGTCGGTGACATGGAACCACAATTATTTCCGAAATTTCGAAATCACTTGCATTCTTGAAAATAAAATGGAGTATCAAATAATAACTAATAACCAACACACTACAAGTCTCACACCTTACAAATAACAACTGCCGACAGGCATTAATTTTGTTATGCTAAATCTTAAAACACCTTTAGTCTGAAATTCAAACTAAAGTTCACATAGTACTCGGAAACTGATTCTATAAAGAGATTTTCCTTTCCCTGATGCAGGTGTCATGCAGAAAACTAACCAGACAACTAATATAGCCAGCCAGACTACACTCAAGAATATATAATCCAAACAACACCAGAAGATTTTGGTGCAGTGGGTATTTTAGAAGCTAACACCAGTGAGGATTTATCTATTGAGGAAGCTCAGCATAGCTATACCATTTATATTTATCAGAGTGGAAAATAAATAACTGGTTACGTAAACAATAGACGAGATACATACTACTTTTTTATATATATGATGCCGGCTAGTTTAATTTTGAACTAGTTTTATATATAAAATAAAGGAGGTGGTGAGTTTTATTGAAGAATAATGACATCTCGTGGTTCAATTGAAGGGGAAAAAAACTCAAATGAACTAAATACCAGAACAAAGAGGCAACAACTTATAAAAAAAGATTAACAACTTATATATAACGAGAAATCTGCATGGCTCACTGAAATTATATAAAAAAATGTAGCACTGTGGAAAACACTGTTGAATGGAAAACTCTACTTTATGGCTCACTGAAATTTGGAAGGGCGCCCTTTCGCATTTCCATGGTAGGGGTGACTGGGGTTGGTTGTTGATTTCTTGTTGTTGTACGAGTTCATGTCTTGTTTGTGTAAGTGCATGGGTGAACTGTAAACTTACCAGTTTCCCGCTACAAAAGTATTATGTTCTTTTGTAGCTTCTTCCACTGCAAATTCTTCCAACAGTGCACGCTGACGTTCAGTAACCACCCTGGAAGATAAAATTGTGTCATTATTAAATTAAAGAGCATGTATAGATTAATTTGATTTACCATAAACCGAACACAGTGGTGAAGCACTCTTTTAAAGCCCTTGAACAAACCTGACCGACTTTTTGTTTAGCATGAACTAGGTAATAATATAAGGCCATTGAGTGATCACATGTTGGTTAGTATTAAGCAAGCTGGAGAGATGAAAAAATCGCCAAGAAACATATGATATTGATTATTCATAGCAATAAGTGATATAAGTATCAAGCTCCATTCTATTACTAGGACAAATAGGGAAATGTGCACACATAGTGCAACCGGGAATATGCAATAAGCTTATAAGCATCCATTTGCATTAGAAATTCAACGTGGTTTCAATTCCAGGACAAGCACATGATCAAACAAATTCAAACACCGTAACTTTCGAAGTTCAAAGAGGAGAAGCGTAGTATGTTGGAAAACAGGTGCAATGCAAGAATAAGAAGCTTACGAGGGGAAATGAATTCGGAACCGGACATATTGGTCCCCAGAATATCCTGCCAAATTGGGCAATCCTGATAAAATTATGGCCATTAGCAGTTTATTAGGAAAGTCTAGTGAAAATTTTATTTGATTGCAGAAGTTACCTTTACCCCTTAAAACTATAACTTGCCCAGGTTGGACTCCTTTGGGTATCTGAATGCATCACAGCAGATGTCAATTAGCCTCAACAATTACATGAAGACATGCATCCATAAGATACAATTAAGTTATGCAAATCATCAGATGCACTTTAAATTAGAAATAGGTCCCATGCATACAGAAGTTAAATAACAGAATACACATTAATGAACAAAGTTCTTTTTTTTTTGTTGTTGCAGGTATTAAATAATAGAATACAGAACTGTCTAGAATTGTTGTCAGTGGCAGTACACACTTGGCTAGCTTCTACCAAGAATGTTTACCTTAACTTCTGCATTCCCATTAATTGTAGGCACTTCAACTTTTCCACCCAGGATTGCCTGCAGGATTCAGAAAAGGGAAAATAATCAGCACCAAACCCAAACACAAGCTTTAAAAGCATGGTAAATATTTGACAGAAATTTCAACAAATACAAAAAGCTAAAAGAACTAGCAGTTTACTATTGTGACAGCTTAATATGAATGATAATGATGTTTCCAAAATCTTAACATACTATCATTTCTAATTCTACATCTCTAGGTTGATTCATGCGGCATCTATCCCTAAAGTTTTCTTCTCTTTGGTAAGGACTCCACACTCCTGAGCAAACTATCTTGACAAAGAAATAAATTATACAAAGGAAACAGACGTTATTACATATTTAACACTGGTAATGGTTCATGAGACCAGGCAGTGAGAAATCACGTGGTTTTTGAATGGGGCTAAATAGGATATCAGAAGCTATTAGCCTATTACCTCTGTGAAGCTTATCCTTTTTTCGACATGGACATCAGCACCATCTCGAGCAAACACTGGATCACTTGCTACCTACGATATGTGGTTGATGAAAGAATCATAAGAAGTGTTGGATCAAATAAAGCAGCAATACTAAGAATTATAGCGATACATAATACAGCACCATATTATGGATCCATCAGCATTTGGTAGCCTGTCAAGGGGTACACACCCCCCAACAACAAAAAAATTGAAAGAGAGAGAAAGAAAACACTAAAAAGGTACTCAAACTTTATGCATAATAATGAGGAATCCTATGCTGAAAAGAATCCATCATATTTTTGTCTCAAATGTTTCAACAATAATATGTGTCGACCAAACAAAGATTAATTGATGATCATAGTGGTTCTGACTGAAGACTTCTAGAGAGGAATCTCTAACCATGAATAAGGTTAACGGGTGAGAACATTAGGCGCATCTAACAATTTGACATTGAAGGCATGCTTTCCAGTATAATATGAACTGCACTTGTAGTCTTTATGGATACATAGTTTCAGTAGAAAATCATAATAGAACTTGTAACATTGGTCGCAGTGAAATGAAATCATTCTCCCACAGATTATCTAACTTAAACATAACTTTCTGATTGCTACTGGCCATCAATTGGAAAGTAATGTTACTTCCATCCCTACTTTGTAACACAATCAATCAAAATTCTTGATATGCTTTGTTCTGACATCCTATTTAGTAAGAGAGCAAGATAAGACATGCTTTAGTTTTCTATCATTCCTGTTAGACATTAGAAAACTACTAACATCAACAAGTCAAATATGACAGATACTTTCTAACGACAGTTAGCTAAATTTTGATATACGCGAATACCCACATTCACTGAACTTATATGTTGATGTATATGAATAGAAAAGGCTATTCATGAGTATATTCATGAGTATGCATGCTCACTTTAATTTTTATGTATAGACTTCCAGGCTGTGCACCAAGTCCACCGCTATTTCCAGCCTCTGGTACATGAATTGTATCACCCGAATCGATTCCTATTTTGCAGACAACAAGAATTATCTTCAGTGAGTTACCATACTACAATATACAAACTGACTGCAAGAGAAAGTCTAAAAGAGTTGAACTAAGAGCCAGTACACATTTCTGGAAAAGGAAGTAAATTGACAACAAATAATTGAAGCTTTATGAGCAGCACCTGCTGGAATGGTCACATTCACATATTTCATACCATCTACCACCCCTGAACCTCTGCATGTCAAGCAGTGATCCTGTGAAAACCATCATATCTGAGACGGGACGATAACTGAATAACTAGTAATAATAACGAGTCACGTTAATTGCAGGAACATTACCTTAATTACTTTTCCGGAACCTCTGCAAGAAGTACAGATGGATGTGAACGGGTACATAGTGACCTACATAAACCATCAGCAAAGTTACAAAGCGTGTGCAATATATTATGTGTATAACAGATTAACAGCAAATACTTACTCTTCCTACACCTTTACATGTAGGACAAACATATATCTTTGCATTCGCCAAGTAACCTCTCCCATCTAACAGCAATAGATAATCAGAGGTTTTCTTAGAAAAGAAAGAGTGCATAGGCTAAATCAGGATGATCATCATATGCCCAAGCAAAATGGAAGGTTTCATTAAAAACTATAGCCTTCTAAGCACAAACCGATAATTTAATGTTTCAGACTTCAGCAAGTCATCATTCATCAGCATAAGCATTTCAAGTCCCATGTCAAATAGCAATAAATCTACCTTTGTTACCAGGATGAAGCTTGCTTCTTACATCACAAGGCATCCTTAAATTGGTTTTCTCACAGGGGTATGATTTATAATTGGTTCCTTCAGGTATATTGAAGCACAAGTTTGCACAACTCCATGGAAGTGTTCAGAAGCAATGAAACGACCTGACCATTATCTGGTTTTTGGCTGATCATTGTTTTCTCTAGAGCGCTTAATTGAAACAATTGGTATCCACTCCAGAACTTTCTTTGGGAATAAAAGACATAAAGCAGTTGAACACCAGGACAATCTAAGGGAATATGGTCTCGCCCTATCTTATTAAGTTCTGCTGGGAACAGCTAATTCAACTAATGGTCCCTCTGAAACAACAGCTATTCAACAGAAACTGATTACAATACAAATAGATAAAATCAAATGCACAGGAAGTGTCAAAACATTTTGTGCTAGTCTCTTGGAGTTTCACGTGTTAACAGCAAAAGAATCTCTAGAACTAGAAGTGTTAACTCTACTAACCAAGCGAGTGCAATTTGACAATAGATCCACATGTAAACAACAAAGCGAAATAAATAACTGTACCCGGGCAAAGGTCCAAGTGTAATGGTACTTACCACATGAATCGCAAACATTTTTTGCGCTGAAGGAAACCTGCTTCATGCATCCTTTAGCAGCTTCTCTAAAAGATAAATTCATTTCTACCTATTTTAGCCAAGAGATATAATTAGTTCAACAAGAAAATGACTAAAGAAGTATGCTGCTCCAAATGAAAGAAGAACAGGCTTAGGAATGAACCTCAATATCATGTGCATGCATATTTATGTCATTCTCAAAAACCTGAAAACAAAAAAGAATTGCTGACACTCCAGGCTATGTAGTCAAACGAAAAATGGAAGGAAATTTATGGGGAGAGACAGGGAATTACCTCAGAGAATATTTTATAGAATTTACTAGAAAAGCGACCATCATTCTGCCTATGGAATTCTGTAAAAGGGTCATGATTCTGATTGTTGGATCCTGAGAATGTATCCTGAGAAGACCCCCTTGACCCCCTCGTGAATAGCTGCAATATTACATAATGTAAAGTTCTGCTAGATTACAAACAAGTCACTCCATTAAGAGGCTTGAAATAAACCAAACTATTTCTTTAAAACGAGTAGAGAAAAGGAAATAAAGCAAGTAAATTTACCATGTCATATTGCTCTCTCTTCGAAGGATCCCGTAAAGTCTGCAGTCCAAAATTAGCGTTACATGACAGTATTATTATTTTTTTTGGCATAACAATTTAAGCATCAACAAGCCACAAATTGTGGTGACTTACTTGCCTCGTATGCATCTCTAATTTCTTGAAACATCCTTTTTGCGGAAGTATTGCCTCTATTTGTGTCTGGATGGTACTTTTTTGCAAGCTACACACAATTTTATTTTTTGTTTTAGAAGCAGAAAACGCAAACGATTCATTTAAGAAAGAGACATCTGAAAAATGAAAAATAGACACAAGGGAGGATCGGCACACATTTTTGAGGATCAATCATTCCCATAACACAGCGCCAAAGTTACAGATAAATCTGACTTCCACATTAGTTGTTAAACTTATCTTCATAGTCTCATCCTACTTCCATTTTGTTCATTTTTTTATAAACACGTCTTTGAATGTCATGCTGCATCAATATTGTTTTGTATAACTAATTTAGGTTTCCATTTGCTGGAATAATTGTTGGTGTTATCAGCAATTTCATAATGAAGCCACACACTGACAAGTAAAGAAAAATCAAGTGTCCTCTTCTAAAGTAAATAGCATCACACATAGATATGAGATCTATTGCATGGTCATCTTAAACATGAGTAAATCGCAAGAATGCCTCAGAATGTCTTGACATTAGCTGAACTGTGATGATACTGATACTGATACTCACCGAGTGAAAAGCCTTCTTGATGTCATCCTGTGACGCGTCCTTAGAAACACCCAGAATCTTGTAATAATCTTTGTCCATTGCACAACGTTGACCTAGCAGAAACATGGAGAAATGTTCGACTGCCTTTTCTGTTGCAAGAGTACTGATGGAAATATTATTAATCTAAACACAGAATGTAACCTGTAGCATGAAAGGACCTTCTCAGTACAAATGATGTGTGTTTGGATCCACTATAGAACCTATCGCTGATATAGATTCCAGTAGAGCTGCAGGCTGCATTCTCCAGATTAATCCATGTGCTCCTCTGCGCAGCCACCTGCAAGCACAGCCCCAAACAGCGTAAGCAAGAAGAGGGAAAAGGGACGCCGCAGCCAAAGGAGGTGAGCTCGACTCACATCACTGGTGCGGAGCGCGAGGGATCTCGACGCGAGCCGGAGCCACCCGAATTGGGCTCATGGACGGCGGGCGGACAACGCGGCGCGGCGGCGCACAATGGACAGGGTTCCTAGAGCGTAAGAGTGAGAGGACCCAGGATGGTGGGGCGAGAGGAGGATCAGGGGAGAGTGGATGAGGTTCTGGAAAGTTCCAGAAGGGTCGCCGTGGTTCGAGAAGCTCCCTCCGCCGAGGCAGCAGCAGGAGGGAAGGGAATCAAGGGATCGTGGATTGGGGGAGAAGAAAGGAAATGGTTCTGGGGTTTAGTGGTGGCAACTGGCGAGTGGGCCGCGGCAAGACTCGAGCCAGTTTGTAAAAAGAAACA
>LAPY01000340.1:105751-116222 GCA_000970635.1 Eragrostis tef | reverse complement strand
ATATATATATATATATGATAGGGGTTTCCCCTGCTATATTCCTCTGATAAAAGGGTTCTTTCTGTTAGCAGCAGCGCACACCGTTAACCCGTTTTTTTATGTTTCGAAAGTTGCTGCATAAGTACAAATACTGGTTAGTTCATCAGTGATGTTCCTTTTTGTTATTTCTTTAAAATAGAAAAAATGGCATGATGATTCTTCATAAACACAAGACTTGAAATAACTATGTAGAAAAATTGAGACGTACTGATTTTGCTACTGTGATTGGTTAAAGTATGTTGACTATAGGTCGTCAGGCTCGCAACTTAAGGTCATTCTTTGGGTGCAACCGTGCGATGGAATAATTGTATTGTGATTGTCTGCAAGCCACTAAACCTCCGTTTACCGCATGAATCGTGCTCTCTTGTTCTACTTGGTACGTTTATGTATGGATCTTTTTCTTCTAACAAAATAGCATTATATTGCAGGCCTCAAGTTACTATTGCTACAGCTATAGTTTTCTGTCATCGTTTTTTCCTTCGTCAGTCTCATGCCAAAAATGACAGACGGGTAAGTCCTGTTGGAAATGGCTGTGTGCTTGCAGATGTCTCATGGACTGTGTGACCTAAGTGTTTTTTCCCTTTGTGTAGTAATTACGACCCATGTCTTTGTGCGTAGTAATCAGTTAGGACTCCATATTTTCAAGACTATAAAATGTTTTATTGACACATGGAAACCATTTCTTTACTTCTACAAAAAGGGATGTTCAAGGCTTTTATTGACACATGTTTTATTGGTCATGATAATGGTAGGTTCTGTCACCTTCAAGGCCTTTCTGTGCGTAGATCTTTGCATGCATATGCCTGTAAGATCCTCTTTGGAGGATAGGATTATCCGCTCACAGTTGTATCATGTGGCTTATGATATTAATATATGCGGCCTATACTATGAATGTTTGGATTTAATATAATTGGTTGTGTATGATGAATTGAACAACGCGTAATTTTGAATATTATTCTAATGAGATCCTTGCGACACATGGCTTACTACTTTACTCGCTAGTGCTTTGTTATACATGGGGAAATATCGTTTTCTGATATGAAACTTAAAATTAACTTTGTCGACAGTGTTCCATTTCCTGGTAGAATATACCATAAATCACATTGTTTGCTTGTTGCTTGCTTGAGATAATGTATCAGAAGTTCTAATATGTATGTTCATTACACTATGCAGACAATTGCAACCGTTTGTATGTTCTTGGCTGGAAAAGTTGAAGAAACACCCAGACCTCTGAAGGATGTCATAATCGTTTCCTATGGTATCATCCAAAAAAAGGATCCTGATGCGATGGAGCGAATTAAGAACAACAAGGTGAGATATTTCAATTTTGCTGGGAACATTGGTCTTGATATTCCTGTTCTAGGTGATCTTGTGTTCTTATTTGGCAATGATATGTATCCTTTTTCCTCTGCTGTAATTCTTCTAGAACTTTTTTTTCCTTTAGTGAATGCAACTTTATCTCTTCATCACTGTGCCACAGAGGGATAACCCCGTCTGCTTATATTTTGCTTTTGTTCAGGAACTATATGAGCAACAGAAGGAGCTTATTTTAATTGGGGAGCGTGTCGTTCTTGTAACACTTGGTTTTGACATGAATGCGATGGAATAATTGTATTGTGATTGTCTGCAAGCCACTAAACCTCCGTTTACCGCATGAATCGTGCTCTCTTGTTCTACTTGGTACGTTTATGTATGGATCTTTTTCTTCTAACAAAATAGCATTATATTGCAGGCCTCAAGTTACTATTGCTACAGCTATAGTTTTCTGTCATCGTTTTTTCCTTCGTCAGTCTCATGCCAAAAATGACAGACGGGTAAGTCCTGTTGGAAATGGCTGTGTGCTTGCAGATGTCTCATGGACTGTGTGACCTAAGTGTTTTTTCCCTTTGTGTAGTAATTACGACCCATGTCTTTGTGCGTAGTAATCAGTTAGGACTCCATATTTTCAAGACTATAAAATGTTTTATTGACACATGGAAACCATTTCTTTACTTCTACAAAAAGGGATGTTCAAGGCTTTTATTGACACATGTTTTATTGGTCATGATAATGGTAGGTTCTGTCACCTTCAAGGCCTTTCTGTGCGTAGATCTTTGCATGCATATGCCTGTAAGATCCTCTTTGGAGGATAGGATTATCCGCTCACAGTTGTATCATGTGGCTTATGATATTAATATATGCGGCCTATACTATGAATGTTTGGATTTAATATAATTGGTTGTGTATGATGAATTGAACAACGCGTAATTTTGAATATTATTCTAATGAGATCCTTGCGACACATGGCTTACTACTTTACTCGCTAGTGCTTTGTTATACATGGGGAAATATCGTTTTCTGATATGAAACTTAAAATTAACTTTGTCGACAGTGTTCCATTTCCTGGTAGAATATACCATAAATCACATTGTTTGCTTGTTGCTTGCTTGAGATAATGTATCAGAAGTTCTAATATGTATGTTCATTACACTATGCAGACAATTGCAACCGTTTGTATGTTCTTGGCTGGAAAAGTTGAAGAAACACCCAGACCTCTGAAGGATGTCATAATCGTTTCCTATGGTATCATCCAAAAAAAGGATCCTGATGCGATGGAGCGAATTAAGAACAACAAGGTGAGATATTTCAATTTTGCTGGGAACATTGGTCTTGATATTCCTGTTCTAGGTGATCTTGTGTTCTTATTTGGCAATGATATGTATCCTTTTTCCTCTGCTGTAATTCTTCTAGAACTTTTTTTTCCTTTAGTGAATGCAACTTTATCTCTTCATCACTGTGCCACAGAGGGATAACCCCGTCTGCTTATATTTTGCTTTTGTTCAGGAACTATATGAGCAACAGAAGGAGCTTATTTTAATTGGGGAGCGTGTCGTTCTTGTAACACTTGGTTTTGACATGAATGTGCACCATCCGTATAAGCCCTTGGTTGAAGCAATAAAAAAATTTAAGGTTGCTCAAAATGCACTTGCTCAAGTTGCCTGGAATTTTGTGAACGACGGGTATGCTAAAATTATTGTTCTTTACAAATAATAATCCCTAAATATGCCTATTTACGACGCCTTAAAAGGGGTGTACAGGCTCCGCACTTCACTTTGCCTGCAATTTAAGCCCCACCATATTGCGGCTGGTGCAATCTTCCTGGCTGCGAAGTTTCTCAAAGTCAAGCTTCCATCAGATGGCGAGAAGGTCTGGTGGCAAGAGTTTGATGTAACTCCGCGGCAGTTGGAAGGTTGTCCCTAGATGCAAAGCCAGTAGAGCACCTACACTGCTCTACTGTGATATTTATTTTTCTTGAGGATTTGTATCTTGCAACGTTGCTAGTATTAGCTTGTAGCCACTGGTTGGCTATCTAGGAATGAAACTGGAGGACCAAATATAATTGGTGTTCTCAAAATGATTGTGGAACTAGTTAGGTTGCAGACACCTAATTGTGTGGTCTTTACAAGAGTCTTCTTTTGCATTTTGAGTATGCACAGGGTATGCTATGTACAGGAACATTAGGGAATCCGTAAATTTGGTTAGCGTCTTTTAACTATTTTCTTAGACGATGTCATGTCCAGTTTCAATGTCTGTTAGGTCTTTTTCTTTTTCTTCTAATGTCACTTTGATGCCTTTCTATTGTCCATTCTGTCCTGGTGTTTTTTTAATTGTTCATAACAGTTTTTTTGTTGTCGATGCTGACACTGTATTTGTGATTACTCTTTCAGAGGTTAGCAACCAAATGTTGGAGCTCTATGAGCAAAACCGTGTTGTGCCACCACCATCACAAGGAAATGATACTGAAGGAAGCTCTGCTAGTGTTGCTAATCAACGTGTTCCTGGGAAGCCTCCAGGGACTCCTGATGAACTTCCTGCCTACGAACATCATCAAGCATCCAGACAGTCGAGCTATCAAAACATATCATCCCACCATGGCTATGACCATCCTCATTCTGAGAAGCAAAACTCGAATCAGAGGATACCAAAGGATGAAGCAAAGGATGGCACTTCCAATAGCAATGATGTTGCTAATATGACATCCTCAATGATGGATGCCATGAAGAAGATAGACAAGGATAAGGTGAAAGCGGCTCTGGAGAAGCGGAGGAAATCTAAAGGTGACCTTTCTAGAAAGGTTGATGTCATGGATGATGATGATCTCATTGAGGAGCTGGAACATAGTGTGGAGTTGGCTGCTGAGAATGAGAAGATCAAGCAGGAGAGAAGGCAGCGGGAGGATCATCCGAATGCCGCTCGTGAGAACACCGAAGAGGGCGAGTTGTCCATGGACAGCCTAGAATATTCTTCCCCAAAGCTCAACAATAGGAAGAGAAAGGACGTCCATGAGCACCGGAATTACGATCGCAGTGAAAGGGACAGTAAAAGGCTAATGTCATAAGCAGTTAGAGGGAACATATGGGCAGGGTATTTCATTTTGCTTGGGCTATGACATAATGATGTGTAACCTATTTCCTGTCGCATGCACGTGTTGATGCTTATTTGGAATGTTGGGAAATTTGAACTGTATAAGGAAGGTACATGTTGAAGAGGTGTTGTAATATCATGAGCATAATTATACAGATGAAATTGGATATCCGTGCCTCAGAAACATTTCCCAAATTTTATTAGGCTACTCACTGGGAGTTTTATTATTAAATGAGGTGTGATATACAATTTTGATGGCATGACAAATAGAGTTAAAAAGGAGAGGGGAAGGGTTTTATCTTAAATGATGTGTGATACACAATGCTCAGTGGTTGACGAGTTTTGCACTATTTTATTTTGTTTTTGGTGGTCGAGATTATCTGTCCAATTTAGACCTCTTCAAACAGTGAATGCAAATTATAAATATACTACTGAACCTTTGTACTCGAAAAAAAAACGCTTTATAACCTAGTTACATACTAGTGAACCTTTGTAATATTTCGTGTGGAGGTTAAATTATCTTGGAGAAATGAGCACGAAATAGGACAGATAATTTGCTGTTGATCTCCATATATCGGAGGTGATGAATAGTGGCGTGGGCATGCCGACCTTACTTGCTCACTGTTCGCGTGGCGGTCGTGACTCGTCCGGGCGATGGAACTGATCGACCGGCAAGATACGTCCACGGACGCCAGCCAGCCAGGCCACAGTCAAAGTGCGAGGTTGAACAGCCAAAACTGGCCTTGCATCAACGGCTGGCTGATCGGATCAGCAGCGTCCGGCCCGGCGTCGCTGAAAGAAGAAAGAAAGAGAAAAGACGGCGAGGCGATTTGTCAGCTGTCACTGACGATCTCCGCATGGCGCGACGCGAGTTCGATCTGGATTCTGGACTCTGCATTTGGGGGAGAGTGTGTTCTCCTGGTTGATTTGTGGGAACCGGATTAAGGGAGACGAGTGTTCGCAGCGCAGCTGGGTTTAACGGTGTGGACCGGCTGCACAACTGTTTTTTTTTAACCTGTTTGATAAAAGTGATTTCGATCCACACATTTCACACAAAGCTTTCGTACACATCCTGCAATTCATAATGTAAAAAAACATCTTTCAATAGAGTTCTTGTCAGTGATTCATCCTTGGTTTTACATTTCGAATGTTCACCGTCGCACAGGAGCTTCCTTCAATCTGATACGTGCTCGCTAGGCTACAAGGCCACAACATCAGCACGCAACTCTGCTCTCGGCAAAAGGTCGTAGCAGTGCCCCCAAAACAGAACCGAATTTGACCGGTTTCTTAAATTTCCGGATGCTGCCAGGAGCGAACCTGTGCCGGCGGCATCCATGGCGCCGAACTGCCGGTGCGCATCGCATCGTTTCCATGTTTTTAGCTGATCAACTTGACTGCCACACACGCCACACGCTTAACGACAGGCGATGAGCTCTGCAAGATTCCTCAGTTTGTTGGCCCGTGATAGTGACGTATTTTACCGAAAACGTGGCGCTATAATATGGTTTTGCATCCCTCACGTTGCACGAATGATGGTCAAATGCGGACGGTAATGGGTGAGGACGTGAGGTCGTCATTTCTTGGATCGATTGTGTGTCCTGTCCCTGTACTGTGAGTTGGGGTTGGTTGTGGTCATTGTCTATTTCGCATTTGCTAATTCCCTCCATGTTTCTAGAACCCTATTGTGTACTGCTACTGAACAAGCCTTTGTTCTGCCATCAAAAGAACAGAAATTGAACAGGTGCCAAAGATGGGATTACCTATGTGACCATTTTACGGTTTTGATTAACCATCACAAGCTAGAGCTAGATACTAGCAAAACTGCACTAGGGGCAAATTTTTCCTCTTGCAGAAACCAGCAGGATACCATTTCTCGTGGTTCCCCACCCCACTGCAACAGTAATATGATTGTGCAATTGCAACTTTCAGCTGTACTGGGGAATCCATGTAGGTATCTAGCTGCCAGTCCTTATTTTGGAAGAGATCATTATTTTCTCTGCTCACTCACGGCCGAAGCCCGCCTTCTTTAAAGCCGGACGGCTTGATAATAACCTCGATGCCGCCATGAAGCCGGGCCACAAATAACCAGGCAGAGACGGACCCCCTTACTACTCTCTGTAACAGTAGGGGCTAGCTAGTGCCATGGCGCTGCTCGAAGCTGTGGTGTTCCCGCAAGGCCACCGGGGGATTCCGTGCCGCACGACCTGCTGCGTTCTGTGCGGCTACGGCGAGCTCGAGGGGGTCAAGAGGGGCGGCGTCGTGGAGCAGGAACGCGAAGAGCTCGTGTTGGCAACGCCGCAGTACAGTACGCAGAGAGTCTGCTGGGCCTGGCCCGCCGACGTCGAGGGCGCGGCGACCACCTGGGCTGGTCCAGCTGGGCCGGTGCAGCATGCTCTGAGGTCAGGAGGCCGCGGCGGCGTCGGAGGCCGGCCATGAAGGAAGCGAGGAACTTCATGGGGGACGCCGAGAGCCAGCGCCTGAACCACATCGCCGTGGAGCGCAGCCGGCGGCGGCAGATGAACGAGTACCTCGCCGAGGCTCCGCGCCCTCATGCCGCGCTCCTACGCACGACGGGTACGCATGATGTTTTTGTGCACGGGTTTCTTACTGTGCAAAACGTCACATCTTTCTCGTTACTTCGCCACTATGTTTGTCCGTACGTACGAGGGCATGTTGCGGTCACGATCCCTAAAGGAGACAACGTGACAATCGAATATGCCGTGGTTGTCGGCCTGTCACGTTCCTGTCCAACTTCGTCATGTATTTTTTGTGATGAACGTGCCAGGGTGACCAGGCGTCGATCGTAGGAGGCGCCATCAACTTCGTCAAGGAGCTGGAGCACCGCCTGCAATCGCTGCACGCCGAGAAGCGCACCGAGCCTTTCGCCCGCAGCTTCTTCACGTTCCCTCAGTACTCCGTCGTCTCCGCGGCGGCAGAAGTTGTCGACGTCGTCGACTCCAGCACTGGCCGACGTCGATGCTGCCGTGTCGGACGGGCACGCCACCGTGAAGGTGCTGGCCCCGCGGCGGCCGGGGCAGCAGCTTCTGCTCCGGCTGCTGCTCGGATTGCAGCGGCACGGCCTCGCCGCGCAGCACCTCAATGTCACCACCACGGCCGGCCAGATGGTCTTTTACACCATCATTTTAAGGGTACGAAGCGTACCAGAACATCATCACAAGTTGACATTCTGGCTACAAGCCATAGCACGAGCAATATTCACCACACGGACTAGCGTGCGTTTCTCTGAAGGAGTGATATACTCACCATTTTGTCGCGGCCGTGGTGCACGACATCGTCGCCGAAGCGAAGACGTCGGAAGAGCGTGCTACGTGGGACTTGCCGATCGACTTTGGCTACCAAATTAAAGAAACCTTCAGTTCAACTGCAGTTTTAGGATGATCAGCTCCAGGCTTTCGGTTCAGGACTGCACGGCAAATAAAGATGGTGTATGTTGCCGGTTTTAATAAGGGCTAGAACGAGGTGTTAAGAATGGAGCTTTCTGTCTAGATTTCACACATCTTGTCAACTTAACAACAAAAAGAAGCTGAAACCGGCACATTCAGTCATGTCTCGAGTACGTCAGTCATGTCGCTGCATATTTTGCAGCGGTACATTCAGTTTTTACTTAGTGATGTTAGGGTAGTTTTATTATACAAAGGCAAACTAAATTAATCAAACGATAACGGGCTCCACCTCCTATTGTGTAATAGACAGATTAACCATGTCCACGTAGTACAACGATCTGTGTCTGAAAGGAAACGACCAGAAATTTCAACAGACACCGTTGACAAAATGGAGGTGGGCATGGGCCCGGTCGGCCCATATACTTCATGAGTCTCAGGCCCAGAATACAACGGGCTTCCAAGTTTAGGCCCAGCTTGGGGAGTTGCTTGGAGAAATAAATCCCTGACGAAGATCACTGATTCAGAATGAGACAACACGCATAGCGGCAGCGGGACATGCTACTTTAACAGAAAGGAAAGTAGACTCACAACAAACAGAACTGCTCTACTACTTGTACCAAACCTACTCGTCGCATCCATGTTAGGTGAGAGACCAACCGGATTGCACATCCACATCGGTAGCTAGCTTGCTCTCCAATTAATGTTTGTTCATCTCCTGATCTTGGATAAGAGTCCCACCACGAAGCACCAAAAACTGTTCAAACCCATTGCCTTCAAATCACGGCGCAATCGATCTCATATCACGTAACTTATCTGCAGACTCTGATATCGCATCTTGCTTTACTGCAAGTCCGCATCTCAAACAGTGCTCCCTGTTGGATCAGCAGGTGAGATAGTTGTATCCCAAATCCTTTGCGACCTCTCATCAAATTCTCTGAAGAAGTCATTCTCCACAGAGTAGGTGCCTCACTTTAACCCAAATGATGAACTGTCCATGCTGCCCCTCATCAAACACAATTCTAAAAATGACCGCAAATACAATATGGTACCTCCGTTTTGTAAGTAGTAGATGGAAAGCTTGCAAAATATTATTTGATCCCAAGTCCCAACAAGCATTTGGACAGAGAAACAGACGGTCAGCACTTCTACCGAATTCTTGGAAAAAAGGTCTCAGATGACCATGAGTTAGATACTCTGCTGGCCACCAACGAAAACCATGGCCAACAGCAGAGACGATGGCCAGTCTGGTGACAATGCCAAGCCACCAGTTACATTTATGCTGTTATCTTTCTTCTCAAATCTCAACCGTCGTTGTGGGAATAGCTTCTGCCGCGTGTTCACCGTGAGAAAGATGTCGCAACTGAAAAAAAGCGGCCGAAAGCTTTACGACCATGCGAAACTTGTTCGCAAAAGGTACCTAACCAACAAAAAAAAAAAAAACGGGAAATCTGATCGACGGTAGAGTCGTTTCTACGGCATTTCGTGTCGATACAGCCAAGATCGTAGGAGCCTCGACTGAGGAAAGAACTGGTCGAAAGCAACGGACCGGCTCCTACTTCTTCCTACTCCCAACCAACTCCAACGAAAACCACTTCACCAACTCCCAGGCTCTCATCTCCGCTGCTGTTGGGCTCAGGAAGTTAACAACTCCCGGCTGCTGCGACGTACTGTCATCATTCACAGTGGCATGTATATAAGGGGTGCCATAGCTTGCAGTTTCCTCTGCATCCACATTGCATCTATCTGCTTGAGCCTAGCTTGCTCTGCTTTGCTTGATCGATCCCAGCTACTGAAATGGCTTCTCGTGGCGCGTCACTGGCCTTGGCCGCGCTGCTGCTCGTGAGCTGCGCCTCGGCGGTGGTGGCGACCCAGTACACCGTCGGCGACACGTCCGGCTGGACGACCGGCACTGATTACACCACCTGGGCCAGCGGCAAGAAGTTCAAAGTCGGCGACACTCTCGGTTAGTAAACATGTATCAAAGCTGATAGCTCTTACTTCCTCAGTGTCATTGTAGTTTATGGTTGCCACGCTGCGTTTCTGTACGTATCAATTTATTCGCTATAGCTTCATTCTGAAAAAAATAATCACACAATGACCATTCAAAAGGACCTCAGTATAGCTAATTCAAAGCTTTGATAAAAACCATGATGTCTTTTGTCACGCATGTGAGAAACATGTTCCTAATTGATACTCAAAAGCTTTTAGGTGTGACTTAGATGGTCAGCATCGAGAAATAAAGTTAAAATGCATGTCTTGCTAAAGTGTAAAATGGTTGGCTTACAAGTCACACGTGCAGTCAACCATGCATCATTCTTATTCCCCCTGTTTAGTGCACCGATGCTGTCTTACAAAATGTACGGCAACAATCCAGAACTGTGTGCCAAACTGCTTCTGTACGCTTAATGCGTCTTGATCCCTGGCAACATCACGATGATGTACACGTGCTGCTTGGGTGAACAACGCTCATGCACGGGACACCTTCTGTTTTCTGCAGTGTTCAACTACGCCGGCGCGGCGCACACTGTGGACGAGGTGAGCGCGTCGGACTACGCCGCCTGCTCCTCCAGCAAGGCGCTCAGCAGCGACAGCACCGGCGCCACCACCGTGACGCTCAAGACCGC
>LAPY01000340.1:51065-66669 GCA_000970635.1 Eragrostis tef | reverse complement strand
ATTAAATTGATTGCTTGGTTTGCGTTTGCATTTGATGTGTTTGACTTGAGTGGGAGGAACAGCATCCAAAACAAAAGAGTGGGAGGAACTAGCGTGCGTGCATGTGGGATGTTTGATCTTAGTTGACGGTTTTTAAGCAATCATCAGTTTTTGTGGGCATGCTTTGGTGCTTTATCAATGCATTGGGGGTCCTCTGGCGCTACTGTGTACTCCTAACTCCCAGTTTTGGTGCTTCAAGTAGTGGGTGGTCTGGTGCTAATGTTTCACTCCCTTCATAGACGTGCTTGCACAGGCTATATTTGGTGGTTGTGAAAGTAAGTTGTTTGTTTCCCAACTAGTTATTGCTTACCTGAGTTATCGGCAGTAGAGGTGGAATGGCACAATTGCGTTAAGGATAGAGTCTGCCAAAAATGGTTGGTGGGTGGATGCTGTCTCACTGTTCCAAATTTCTGTCTCTGTTTAATATTGAATGTCGTAGCTATTTTTCATTTTTCTGATGAATGACGCTTGTTTTGGATTTTATTTTGTCATATCTGTGCCAGTGCTTCAGTCGTTATCTTATTTTTCATGTTTTTCGTTATATCATGATAGAAAGTTGTATACTTTTTTGAGGAAAGAAAGCTGTATGCGTGATAAAGGAACACTCCCTCTCAACATCATGTATAAAATTTTGGAGCAGTACCTGTTAGGGTAGACTAGAAGCAGTTACATTCCCCTTGGGCATGCAGGTTTCTAGATAACTGAAACAAGTTATTGTTATTGTTCTACTTGAGTTTGAATTTGGAAGCCTTGCTATTTTTGTTTGGATGGCTTTAATTAATATTAGTACCTTTTTGCCAATTGATACTGTTGTTCTAATTCCTTTTGCAATGGTGTCATATGATCTAAGTAAAACAGAAAGAGAATGTTTCTTCATTGCCTGTTGCGCAGTTTTTTCCTCTGTTTAGCGTATATGCATCCTGTTTAGCTGATGTAACAGTCAGGAGTAGGCTTACTTTAGACATGGAACCCACAAGCTATTTTCTCCTTTTCAGTAACCAGTTATTATACTCATGACAGATCAGTGATATGGTGGCAGTGGCACGCATACTTAATGCTACACTGATCATTCCAGAGCTTGATAAGAAATCATTTTGGCATGACAAAAGGTTAGTGTTTTTTTAGTTTCTATTTCAGCCTTCTATTTCGTGATCTGAGACTAAACAGCGTCATTTTTCAACATCAGCAACTTCTCAGATGTCTTCGACGAAGAACACTTCATAAATTCTTTAATACATGATGTGAAAGTTGAGAAAAAACTGCCTAAGGAGTTGGTGAAAGCTCCAAAGTCTGTTAGGTACTTCAAGAGCTGGTCTGGAGTAGACTATTACCAAGATGAGATTTCTCCATTGTGGGACCATCGCCAGGTTTGGACTCAATAACCAATTAAGCAGTATTTGCTGGATGCCACTTTGGGACTGTTTATCCTGATCAGAGACTTACATTAGGTCATTCGAGCTGCAAAGTCAGATTCTCGCCTTGCAAACAACTACCTTCCTCCTGACATTCAAAAACTTCGCTGCCGGGCATTTTTCCAGGCACTTAGATTTTCTCCCCCAATTGAAGCTTTGGGCAAAGTAAATCCCTCTCTAATATTTTTTCCTATAAAAGTATTTTGCCTAAAAAATATACCAGGAGATGTTTTGACAACCAATGCTTAACTTTTTTTTTTCCTGGCAGCTATTGGTGGAGAGGATGAGGTCATTTGGGCCATATATTGCTTTGCATCTACGCTATGAGAAGGATATGCTTGCTTTTAGTGGGTGCACATACGGCTTGTCTCAGACCGAATCAGAAGAACTTGCAATGATCAGGTAAGGTGTTGGGATAACTCTATTTACATATTGCACTATGCCTCAATTTTTATGATGGATAGCTCTCTACTTCTGTTCCTACAGAGAAAACACCACATACTGGAAGGTGAAAGATATTGATCCATTAGAGCAAAGATCCCATGGCTACTGCCCCTTGACACCGAAGGAAGTTGGCATGCTTCTCTCTGCCCTAGGATATCCATCAAGCACTGCAGTGTACATAGCTGCAGGAGAAATATATGGTGGTGAATCTCATATGGTTGATTTGCAGTCACGTTTCCCAATTCTGATGAACAAGGTAGAGACACTGCCATTTTGTTTGTCATATCTCGTTTAATATAACTTTCTTGAGCCAACAGTTTGACATATACTCTGTATTCCATTGCAGGAAAAACTTGCCTCAGCCGAAGAACTGCAACCTTTCAGACAATATGCTGCTCAAATGGCAGCTTTAGACTACATTGTTTCGGTGGAGAGTGATGTCTTCATCCCGTCCTATTCCGGGAACATGGCACGGGCTGTTGCAGGACATCGGCGCTTTCTTGGCCACAGAAAAACAATCAGTCCGGATAGGTGAAATTACAGTACCTCTGCATTTCTCAGCATCGTTGTAACATTGTCGTACCCTTCTCTTCTGAATCTCATCGTGTTCTTCTTTCCATACAGGAAAGCTCTAGTTCGCTTGTTTGATAAAGTCAGTAGTGGAGCACTGAAGGAAGGGGAAATGCTATCGCAAAAGATAATAGACATCCACAGGAAAAGGTATTAATTTCAAGCATAATATATAGATGAGAACCAAATGTTCTTTTTCAAATTTGATTCTTATTCTCTTGTGCAACTCAACAGGCAAGGCTCTCCACGGAAACGAAAAGGCCCCGTCTCAGGAACAAAAGGTAAAGACAGGTTTCGGTCAGAAGAGGCATTTTATGAGAACCCTCTTCCAGACTGCCTGTGTCAACAGGGGTCCCCAGCCAGTGATGATTCTCTTGTTAGCATCTGAGACACGGAGCCAATCATCCTCGCGGATCCTGATCGCAATCCTTCGTACATAGAGAGATTTGAATAGAAAAGAGTTAAGGTGCATGCTGATTGATCCACGTCACCAGAACTTCTACCTACGACCTGGGATCACGCTTCAACGATTTGTTGGAGCATCATGGTCCAGGCGTCCAGCTGTGGCGAAGGGGCTGACATGGGCATGGTTATGCGCAGCAATCAGCACAGCTGTACAAGGTCAGGCTTGTGTAGCCCCGGTGGTGGTGTGCAGACTGTGCATGGTTGTAGAGAAGTCAAGTAGCTGCACCTTTTGAAATCGGGTAACTAATCACCTGTTTGTAAGTAGATTGTAGAAATAGAGAGAAATATAGAATAATTGGTCATGTTGCTACTGCCAGTACCACGCCCCGAGCTACAGTTTCTTGGATGTAAATTCTTCTTTTAGCATAATCTTTAGCTCACTTCACAGTTTTCAGTGGAAAGATGAAGTTAGATGGACTGTGATACTCCGACGCTGTACTGACCTTGGAGGTGAAAAATACTAATAAAATGCATGTTTCGGGATTTCTAAGTTGTTGATTGTTGCCAATATATTCTGCGAAACCAAATTTCAGCAAGTCAGCTTCTTTGTGGTAACTGGTAGCCTCTCGCGTTTTCCAAAATTTCAGGTCCTAATAACAGTTTCTTAGCTTTGTCGCAAAAAAAAAAACAGTTTCTTAGCTACATATTTTTGCCGATTTGTTAAACATAGTTCAGCTCATCTGTGTGGTTCGATCCACAAATCGATCGTAGAGCTAGAGCAGCCTCGTGGTCGCGATGGGGCTATCACATCAAGCTGCCATGTTCCGATGTACGGGCCCCTGAGCTCAAGCGCGCATCTCCTACCTCAGCTCCGATTACGGCGAACCGCGCCAGCGCTTCCGCCCTCCGGGCCTCGCTTCGAGAGTCCGATGAGCGGCGAGCTGGTTGATGCTAGATCTTTCGCGGAAAATGGGGCCTGGTGATTCCGCTGGGGAGGACGGCAGCGACAGCGGCCACGGGCGGACGAGCGGGGCAGGAGGGGAAGCCGTTGCAGAGAAGAGAGAAGGCCAAGGACCCGCTTAGGAAGCTTTTTTGCAAATTAGGGGTCTATATGAAAACAATTGGATCGCAACTGTTAATCGCGATCCAAACGAAGGACCTTTTTAAAAATATCTGGATCGCGACTATTATTAGCGACGCCGCCATGCGTCCCCGTGGTTCCATCGGCCAAATCGGCGCACCCAGCTGCTGCCTTCAGAACCACGCGCTTCCGCCCACGGGTATAGCTCCTAGAGAGAGGATCTCGCGGGCTCGCGGCAGCCCTGGCGCATCGAGAGCGCGGAAACCAGAGCCGGCGACGTCTGATACTACCCAATACGCCATATCCGGAGACTGTAGTTGCCGTTCCTTCACCCTCTGGTTGCGCGTACCCGCGGCTGCGCTGTCAGCTCCGGCCGCGCATTCTACTTTTACCTCCTGGTATTCATCCGTACTCTGAATCTCTAGTATGTTCGCAATCACCTCCGCTTGTTAGCTCCCTCGTCTCGTTATGGTGCCCACTTGTTTTCATGTGTGCTGCGAGGTATCCACGGTTGTGCGCACGAAGTGTTCGTTACTTTGCTAAAAAGGGTTCGCTACTTAGGAATTGGAGTGTCTGAGTGTGGCATTGCGGCTCGGACAATTTCTTGGCCTTTCCACCAAACAAATCCATGTATTC
This sequence comes from Eragrostis tef, assembly GCA_000970635.1. Taxonomy (NCBI): domain Eukaryota; kingdom Viridiplantae; phylum Streptophyta; class Magnoliopsida; order Poales; family Poaceae; genus Eragrostis; species Eragrostis tef. The sequence continues at coordinate 62,082 of LAPY01000340.1, read as the reverse complement.
TTGGCTCGTTGTGGTTTGATTTGAATGAAATTTTGGCAGATCCCTCCGTTCTTATTATTATTTCCTGCCCTGGCTGCTGCTGCATTTTGCTTCACTTCTCGATTGCAACGCTATTCTTCATTCGGTTTCAAGTTCATTGTTTGTGCCCATAACAGTTACCACCTCTGTTTCTAAATATATGACGTTCAAGACAGCTAATCTCTTCGTGTGCGCATTATTGACAACGCCTCCAGCAATGTAGCGGTCCAAACTCTCCTGCGCCGCTCTAATTTCGTTCATTTTGCTTTGCAGGCCCGGTGGCGTCGAGAGGGTATCTGCTTGTGCACACCAATGGCGGGCTCAACCAGATGCGAGCCTGGGTAAGCTGGATCGTCTTGCTGAAATTGTCTAGCTGTACCTGCATGTGTACTGAAGAGATTTATTGCTTGGTTTGCATTTGCATTTGATGGGTTTGACTTCGTGGGAGGTGCATCCAAAACAAAGAGTGGGAGGAACTAGCGTGCGAGCATGTGGGGTGTTTGATCTTAATTGGAGGTTATTAAGCAATCATCACCAGTTTTTGTGGGCATACTTCGGTGCTTTATCAACGCGTTGGGGTCCTCTGGCGCTACTGTGTACTCCTAACTCCCAGTTTCTGTGGAAACTGGCAGTGTTTTGTTGCTTTAATCTGTAGTGGGTGTTCTGGTGCTAATGTTCCACTCCTTTTCATAGACGTGCTTGCACACACTATATTTGGGTATATTTGGTGGTTGTGAAAGTAAGTTGTTTGTTTTCCAACTAGTTATTGCTTACCTGAGTTATCGGCAGCAGAGGCTGAATGGCACGGTTGCATTAAGGATAGAGTCCTGGTTGCTGAACATGGTTGGTGGGTGGATTCTGTCTCACTGTTCCGAATTTCTGTCCCTGTTTAATATTGAACGCCGTAGCTATTTTTCATTTTTCTGATAAATGGCGCTTGTTTTGGATTATTTTTTGTCATATTTGTTCTGGTGCTTCAGTAGCTATCTTGTTTTCTTGTTTTTTCGTTATATCATGATAGAAAGCTGTATACTTTTTTGAGGAAAGAAAGCTGTATGCTTGGTAAAGGAACACTCGCTCAGCATCATATATAGAAATTTGGAGGGGGAGACTAGAAGCGGTTACGTTCCCCTTGGGCATGCAGATTGCTATATAACTGAAACAAATTAGTTATTGTTCTACTTGAGTTTGATGAATTTGTAAGACTTGCTCTTTTTGGTCGGATGGCCTAATTAATATTAGTACCTTTTTGCCCATTGATGCTGTTCTAATTCTTTTTGCAACGGTGTCATATGATGTAAGTAACATACAAAGGGAAATGTTTCTTCATTGCTTGTTGGATATTTTTGTCCTCTGTGTAGTGCTTATGCATCCCATTTGGCTGATGTAACAGGCAAAAGTGGGCATGCTTTAGACATGGAACCCACAAGCTATTTTCTCCTTTTCAGTAACCAGTTATTATACTCATGACAGATCAGTGATATGGTGGCAGTGGCACACATACTTAATGCTACACTGATCATTCCAGAGCTTGATAAGAAATCGTTTTGGCATGACGAAAGGTAAGTGGTTTTTAGTTTCTGTTTTCAGCCTACTATATCTATTACGCGATCTCAGACTAAAAAACGTCATTTTTCAACATCGGCAACTTTTCAGATTTCTTCGACGAAGAGCACTTCATAAATTCTTTAGTACATGATGTGAAAGTTGAGAAAAACTGCCGAAGGAGTTGGTGAAAGATCCAAAGTCTGTTATGTACTTCAAAAGCTGGTCTGGAGTAGATTATTACCAGGATGATATTTCTCCGTTGTCGGACCATCGCTAGGTTCGGATTCAATAACCAATTAAGCAGTATTTGCTGGATGCCACTTTTGGAACTGTTATCCTGATCAAATACTTATATTAGGTCATTCGAGCGGCGAAGTCAGATTCTCGCCTTGCAAACAACTACCTTCCTCCTGACATTCAAAAGCTTCACTGCCGGGCATTTTTCCAGGCACTTAGATTTTCTCCCCCAATTGAAGCTTTGGGCAAAGTAAACCCCTCTCTAATTTTTTTTCAGTGATAAAAGTATTTTGCCTAAAAGATATACCATGGGACAACCAATGTTTAACTTCCTTTTGTCTGGCAGCTATTGGTGGAGAGGATGAGGTTTTTTGGGCCATATATTGCTTTGCATCTACGCTATGGGAAGAATATGCTTTCTTTTAGTGGGTGCACATATGGCTTGTCACAGACCGAATCAGAAGAACTTGCAATGATCAGGTAAGGCCTAGGGTAACTATTTACGTATTGCACTATGCCTCAATTTTTGTGATAGATAGCTCAAGCTGTTCAGTTGAATTTTGCTACTTTTGGTCCTACAGAGAAAACACCACATACTGAAAAGGGAAAGACATTGATCTTAGAACAAAGATCCCATGGCTATTGTCCCTTGACACCAAAGAAAGGGTGCATGCTACTTTCTCCCCTAGGATATCCATCAAGCACTCCAGTGTACATAGCTGCAGGAGAAACATATGGTTGTGAATCTCATATGGTTGATTTGCAGTCACGTTTCCCAATTCTGATGAACAAGGTAGAGACACTGCCATTTCGTTTATTATTTCTTGTTTAATACAATATTCTGGAGCCGACAGTTGGACATATACTCTGTACTCCATTGCAGGACAAACTTGCCTCAGACGAAGAACATGACCTTTCAGACAATATGCGGCTTAAATGGCAGCTTTGGACTACATTGTTTCGGTGGCGAGTGGTGTCTTCATCTCGTCCTATTCGGGGAACATGGCACGGACTGTTGCAGATCATCGGCACTTTGTTGGCCACAGAAAAACAATCAGTCCAGACAGGTGAAATTACAGAACCTCTGCATTTCTCAGCATCCTTGTAACATTGTTGTATCCTTCTCTTCTGAATCTCATTGTGTTCTTCTTTCTGTACAGGAAAGCTCTAGCTCGCTTGTTTGATAAAGTCAATAGTGGAGCACTGAAGGAAGGGGAAATTCTATCGCAAAAGATAATAGACATTCTCAGGAAAAGGTATTTATTTCAAGCATAATGTATAGATGAGAACCAAATGTTCTTTTCACATTTGATTCTTATTCTCTTGTGCCACTCAACAGACAAAGGCTCTCCACGGAAATGAAAAGGCCCTGTCTCAGGAACAGAAGGTAAAGACAGGTTTCGGTCAGAAGAGGCATTTTATGAGAACCCTCTTCCCGACTGCATGTGTCAACAGGGATCCCCAGCCAGCGATGATTCTCTTGTTACCATCTGAGACACGGAGCCAATCATCCTTGTGGATCCCGATCGCAATCCTTTGTACACAGAGCGATTTGAAAGAGAAGACTTAAGGTGCATGCTGATAGATCCAAGGCACCAGAACTTCTACCTCTGACCTGGGATCATGCTGTGGCCGACGGCCCGACGAGCTGACATGGGCGTGGGTTTGTGCAGAAATCAGAACAGCTGGATGAAGGAGACACACAGCTGTACAAGGTAATAGGCGTCTGTAGTCATGGTGTTGTGCAGGGTTAGAAGTCACGTAGCCCCACTTTCGAAATCGGGCAACTAATCACCTGTTTGTAAGTAGATTGTAGTAACAAAGAGAGAAATATAGAATAACTGGTCATTTTCCACCACCACGCCCTGAGCTACAGTTTCTTTGATGTAAATTCTTTTTATAGCATAATCTTTAGCTAGCTCACAGTTTTCAGTGGAAAGATGAGGTTAGATGAACTGTGATACTCCGACACTGTATTGACCTTGCGGGTGAAAAATACTACACTACAATGCATGTTTTGATTTCTGAGTTTGTGCAACTTCTGACTCAATTTCTAAGTTGTTGATTGTCAATATATTCTGCAAAAGTAAATTTTAGCAAGTCAGCTTCTCTGTGGTAGCCAGCCTCTCGTGTTTCCCAAAATTTCAGATACAGCGATTTCTTAGCTGCATACTTTTACCGATCAGTAAAACACAGTTTCAGCTCTTCTGTGTGGTTCGATACACAAATCGATAGTATAGCAGAATCGTGGTCGTGATTTGGCGACTAGATCAAACTGCCATGTTCCGATGAACCGAACGGACCCCTGAGCTCCAGCGCACATCTGCTACCTCAGCTCCCATTGCGGCGAACCGCACCAGGCCTCCGCCCTCCGGGCCTCGCTTCGATAGTCCGATGAGCGGCGGTCTGGTTGATGCTAGATCTTTCGCGGATAATGGGGCCTGCTGATTCCTGATGAATCTCATTGTGTTCTTCTTTCTGTACAGGAAAGCTCTAGCTCGCTTGTTTGATAAAGTCAATAGTGGAGCACTGAAGGAAGGGGAAATTCTATCGCAAAAGATAATAGACATTCTCAGGAAAAGGTATTTATTTCAAGCATAATGTATAGATGAGAACCAAATGTTCTTTTCACATTTGATTCTTATTCTCTTGTGCCACTCAACAGACAAAGGCTCTCCACGGAAATGAAAAGGCCCTGTCTCAGGAACAGAAGGTAAAGACAGGTTTCGGTCAGAAGAGGCATTTTATGAGAACCCTCTTCCCGACTGCATGTGTCAACAGGGATCCCCAGCCAGCGATGATTCTCTTGTTACCATCTGAGACACGGAGCCAATCATCCTTGTGGATCCCGATCGCAATCCTTTGTACACAGAGCGATTTGAAAGAGAAGACTTAAGGTGCATGCTGATAGATCCAAGGCACCAGAACTTCTACCTCTGACCTGGGATCATGCTGTGGCCGACGGCCCGACGAGCTGACATGGGCGTGGGTTTGTGCAGAAATCAGAACAGCTGGATGAAGGAGACACACAGCTGTACAAGGTAATAGGCGTCTGTAGTCATGGTGTTGTGCAGGGTTAGAAGTCACGTAGCCCCACTTTCGAAATCGGGCAACTAATCACCTGTTTGTAAGTAGATTGTAGTAACAAAGAGAGAAATATAGAATAACTGGTCATTTTCCACCACCACGCCCTGAGCTACAGTTTCTTTGATGTAAATTCTTTTTATAGCATAATCTTTAGCTAGCTCACAGTTTTCAGTGGAAAGATGAGGTTAGATGAACTGTGATACTCCGACACTGTATTGACCTTGCGGGTGAAAAATACTACACTACAATGCATGTTTTGATTTCTGAGTTTGTGCAACTTCTGACTCAATTTCTAAGTTGTTGATTGTCAATATATTCTGCAAAAGTAAATTTTAGCAAGTCAGCTTCTCTGTGGTAGCCAGCCTCTCGTGTTTCCCAAAATTTCAGATACAGCGATTTCTTAGCTGCATACTTTTACCGATCAGTAAAACACAGTTTCAGCTCTTCTGTGTGGTTCGATACACAAATCGATAGTATAGCAGAATCGTGGTCGTGATTTGGCGACTAGATCAAACTGCCATGTTCCGATGAACCGAACGGACCCCTGAGCTCCAGCGCACATCTGCTACCTCAGCTCCCATTGCGGCGAACCGCACCAGGCCTCCGCCCTCCGGGCCTCGCTTCGATAGTCCGATGAGCGGCGGTCTGGTTGATGCTAGATCTTTCGCGGATAATGGGGCCTGCTGATTCCTGATTCCTCCGGCGAGGGCGGCGGGGACCAGCGGCCCCGGGCGGACGGGCAGGCGGCGAAGCCGTTGGGGGGAAGAGAGAGAGCCAAGGACCTAATTATGAATCTTTTTTGCAAACCAAGGGTCTATATGAAAAATATTTGGATCTCGACTATTAATCGCGATCCAAATAAGGTACCTGAATGAAAAAGACTGAATCGCGACTATTATTCGCGATCCAAATTGAGGGCTTATTTGAAAATATTTGGATCGCGATTATTAATCGCGATCCAAAATCAGGGGGTTTTGTGTAAAGTTCCGGTCGGCAAAATGGCGCCGGGGAAGGTCGCGCTGCCGCCGCCGCCGGCCTCCGCGAGCGACGCCGCCATGCGTCCCCGCGGTTCCCTCAGTCAAATCGGCGCCCCCAGCTGCTGCCTTCAGAACCACGCGCTGCCGCTTGCGGGTATAGATCCCAAAGAGAAGATTTCGCGGCTGCTCTGGCGCATCGAGAGCGCGGTAGCCAGAGACGGCGACGGCTGATACTACCCGCCGCTGTCGCCTGTTGGCACATCGCGGCGAGGCGACGCCGCCGGACAGGTTCGTATAATTGTACGGCATCCTTCACAGAGCGGATTCGGGGTGCCATTTGCCAACTGCCAACCCTTTTCTGCTTCCTGCCTTCCTGGTTTCCTCAGGCTCCAACTCTCCAAGCCTCCAACCACAGCGACCGTGCAGGCTGCCAGTGCCATTGCCCGATGTGCGAGGAAGGCGCGCCTCAACCACGACCGCTGTCCAAGACGCCATGTTTGGAGACTGGAGTTGTCGTTCCTTTACCCTCTGGCAGCGCGTACCCGCGGCTGCATTGTCAGCTCCGGCCGCGCCTTCTAATTTCACCTCCTGGAACTCATCCGTACTCTTAATCTCTAGTATGTGCACAATCACCTCCACTTGTTTGCTTCCTTGTCTCGTTGCCTGGTGTGAGTGTTTGCATCTGTGCTGCATGGTAGCCGGCGGCCGGCGGGTGGGTGTCCATGGCTGCACAACAAGTGTTCGTTGCTTTGCTAAAAAGGGGTTAACTACTTAGGAATTGGCCTTTCCACTAAACAAGTGCTTGGATCCTTGTGGCTTGATATGGATGAAATTTTGGCAGATCCCTCCGTTCGTATTATTATTTCCTTTCCTGGCTGCTGCTGCTGCTGCCTTTTGCTTCAGTTCTCAATTGCAACGCTATTCTTCATTCGGTTTCAAGTTCAGTGTTTGTGCTCATAACAATTACAACCTCTGTTCCTAAACAAGAGACATCCAATCTCTTGTTTATATTTAAGAATGGAGGGAGTATTTCTTACGAAGGCAGGTCTTTATTCCTTCCTGAACCTAAACATTTCATGAATTTTCTACAAGAGAATCTGCGTATTAGATATATACTGTACTTTATAACTCTCTCACGGCTAAGTAAACTATGTTTTGAGTTCTGTTACAAAATTGACATGCAACAAATTAGCGATGGTATGGTATGCTTGCTGATCATATCATTCAACTAATGAAGGCTTGGCCGTCTCATGACTGATAATTATTTCACAGTTTACCATGTGCAAGAGTACTTCAATTGATGCTGTATACTAGTATATACATAAGAAAAATATTGGTTCTGCCTTTGAGGCTGATATTGTGAAATAAGTAATTCATTGTGCCTGCTAGTAATTTTGTATCTGACCTACGAGAAGAACATTTTATGAACTAATTGTTGCAAGAAGGCTGGTGAAACTGCTGATTATTTTGTATATTGTATAGGATGGAGGAAATACCCCACAAAATGGGTGTGGTTGATCTGTAAGGAAATTTCTTTGCCAGTTGTTACAACAATTAGTCGTCAAGATTAATCATTTCCTTGAAACACCTAATAATTTGCTGTCTCCCGATTATGAAATCCAGGTACACTATTGTCGCTGTATGGTGCCATGCAAGTTTCTGCTAAGGTGAAACAAATGATGTAAAAAACTAGACCAGGAATACTCATTTCCCTATAGCATTATCAAGGCCACTGATCTGTTTTGTTACTATGAGGCTGATTTATCTCAAAATGTCATAGTTACTACTCAAACATATAATGTTAAGAAATTTTCTGTTGGTTTCAGGAATTATGTTACCCTGGCCTTCATTTATGTTGTAAGATAGTAAATACCTGCCCACCAAAGATTGCACTAAGTTCATCTATTTCTACGGTATGATCGATGCCTATCCTCCAGAGGTTTCCTATACGATGTGATGCGTCCAAATATTCTGTTCATGCACATCCTTATTTATATGTTTATCCACTTTGATTGCCTGGGGATTCCTGATAGAACAACCAATAAAATTGCATGAGTACACAAATCAATGTAGGCAAACAACAGGACCCTATTCAGCATATTCAACGAGTGAGCTGCCTTCCGACGTGCCAACCAACTGCAGGAAGAGGCAAGGGTTAGAATTCAACTTAAGTTGAAGATAGCTTAACTAGAAGAATTGAACTTACATTCATTGGCATAGTGATAGTGATCAGAAATTTAGAAACCAAATGGCGCATCCATACTCAGGTAGTACAAGCATAAAAAAATTACTGTAAACATTAAGCTGAAAGCACTAATTGAAACTTTTGGCAATGTAAATCTTTCTCTCATCATTTTAATCATGTTGTCTTATATTTATACATTGACTTGTTTTGAATAGAAAGGTTTAGATGATGTTTGCAGCAGCTGACCATTCGTTGCATGATTATTTACAATTATATAGGTTCTGCTATGAAATTGAATTCTGACGCTTCTATTCCTACAGAGAAAACACAAACCACTGCACACGGACTACGGAGAAAGGCATTGATCCACCAGGAAGGATACAATCGATGACTCCTCCGGAAGAAGAATGAGATCCCATGGCCACTACTGTACCACGTGATGCCAATGGAGATTACCACGGTTTTTGAAGTTGGCAATTTGGCATGTCTCAACTCTCGTCGTCCAGCGTCGTCCAGCTCCGGCTGAAGCAATGATATGGTATCACACTATCACGGGCCTGTTCAGAAATCAGAACTGCTGCTGCTCTTGCTGTACAGTTCATAGGTTGCTGTGCAGGTCATAGGTGTAGCCTTGTTGCTGTCCAAGAGTATGGAAAAGTAATGTTAGTGCTTCTTTTTAATTATATAATCACCTCTCGTAATTTGATTGCATCAGTAGTAAAGAGAAAAGAAATGATGTGATAAGGTCATGGAGAAGACAAGTGGGCAGTTCATCAAGCAACTCTATACGAAGTGGGGAAGATGTATGGGACCGCATATGGAATATGGAGGGGCCGGGAAAGATTAAACATTTTCTGTGGAGAGTTGCTCATAACAGTCATGCTCTGAGAGTAAACTTGCAACACAGGGGTATGGACTTGAACACGAAGTGCCTATTTTGTCAACGAGTGGATGAGGATGGTGGTCATCTCTATTTCAAATGCAAGGAGGTCAAGCAATTGTGGCGCCAGCTGAACATGGAAAAACAGAGAACTGATCTTGCAGGCATTGAAACAGCTAGAGAAGTTGTGGAATACATCCTGGCAGCGAAGGAGGAATTAAAGATGACAATGGCTGTCACTATGTGGACATGGTGGACAGAGAGAAACCGGATCAGGGAAGGCGAGAAGCAAAGATTGCCGGCAAATATAGCACACGGCATTCTTGTCTATACAGCAGAGCTAGCAAGGACTTTCAGAAAACAGAGAAAACAAGGGGAAAGCAGACAACAGCTGATGCGATGGGAGAAGCCACCAGTGGGGGTGCTGAAAATAAATTGTGACGCTTCTTTCAGTCACGCTGGGAGGAATGGAGGATGGGGATTCATAATTAGAGATGAAGATGGTGATGTTGTCTCTGCTGGGCGCGGAAGAGTGAACCACCTGCTGGACTCCTTTCAGGCAGAAGTGATAGCCTGTTTGCAGGGCGTACAGGCGGCAATAGAGCTGGGAATCGGCAATGCAATCGTGGAAACAGATGCTATTCAAGTGTGGCAGGCATGCACTTCGACCATGTTTGATTTGTCATCTGTTGGCAGTCTTATTTCAGAGTTGCGTAGCCTTCTAGAGTCGAATTTTATTAGTTTCAAGTTTGCTTATGTTCCAAGGAATTGTAATAAGGTAGCAGATGCTTTAGCATCGCTCGGCTGTGAGAGGGCAGTGGGGGTTGATCCAATATTGGGCAGCCTTCCAGTTTGTCTCCTGAATTTGATAGCCAACGATTTGGCACCTGATGAGTAATGGAAAGGATTTTCCACTTCAAAAAAAAGAGAAAAGGTTAGAATAGCTTAAGCACATTGCCATTAAAGTTCAATTTGTTTTGGAGTAATACGAGTTGACATTCCTTGAGCTGACAGCTTCTTCAAGTAATTTCCTTCTAGACATCATCGTTAGTCCATTTCTCAGTGGATACAGTAGCTGAAAAAACAGCACTGTCCAGTGCAAATTTTGTGTTCCAAATTTTGTAGTTGCTGTTTTGATTTCGGGTTTTTGTTTGTTTCAGATAGCGTAAAGAGCTTAAGAGCAAATTTCAACAAAGCTTTGTTGTCTGAAAGCTTCTGTTTGATAGCCGATCCCGTTTCTCGAAATTTTAGATGCAGTATGATTTCCCCGATCCGCAACGCAAAGGATCTCATGGGATCGCACAGCAGAAGTTTCTTTTGTCGTGGTTCATGCTTCTGTACAGCTGTACAGTGTTCCTCTGGTCAAAAAAGCAAGTGATAACCTGACGCTCTATCGTACGCTCGTACTCGGTGGTTGCGTGTTGCCCCCGTTCGAGAATGCAGGGTTGCAAACGTACAAACGATGAAGAACCCCGCAAGATGACCAGAACAGACAACTTTTGCTTTTTCCAAACGACGATCCAGGCAAGAAAGCACAAGAACATGGAACTCACAAGATTTTGAATTACACTAGCGCACAGTTTTGCCAAAGATGAGAAGTCGATCGCGCACACATAATTATAGAACGATGAACAACAAACAAGAATAAATTCTGGAACAAGATGCCGATCACCAACTTAGCATGCCATTACCCAAATTCGAACCAAAGTTCACACCAGGATCGCCAGGTAACAACAGCGAGAACAGAAAGGTAAACAGGGTTCAGACACCACACCAGAAAACATGAAACGCCACCACGAGAAGGGCCTCATCTCTCCCTCATCAACCTCTCCATCGGCAACAGGCTACGAGTACTACTTACTACCTCTACTGAACTGCTTAGCGCGCGATCACCGGAGCTCAGACCGGCCGATCGACGGGATCCCACCCCTCCCTACTCGACCGCGACATGGACCACGTCCTTGCGCTCCTCGTACTTGACCTTGGGCACGGTGACCTTGAGCAGGCCGTTCTTCATCTCCGCCCGGACCTGGTCCATCTTGAAGGTGTCGGCGGGGAGCTCGATGCGGCGGGTGTAGGGGCGCT